>JAJMGH010000016.1:0-264118 GCA_030568555.1 Suhomyces bolitotheri
ACATCCATACTACAATACTCAGAAACATCCATACTACAATACTCAGAAAACATCCATACTACAATACTCAGAAACATGAAGGAATGCATTGCTGACTATAACCTAAAGACCATTCATTCATCAAAATGGAATTAGACAGTAATCCGGATTCCATGTTGATAATCTCACCAATCATAATTTCCTCACCTGATATATCATCACGTAAGTATTGAGTCCAGATACTGCTTCCTTCAGTCTCATTGTGCTTTGTTCTAAGCACTTCTAAGAAAAGCGATGAGAAGTCAAAATGTGGAAAAAACAAACGGTAAACTTATAAATTCGCAACGCTTCACACCTGATAATACACAGAAATTGTTTAGTCAATGATATAAATGAAATATCCTCTGTTAATTCCCCGGGTGGCCATGAAAGTACCTGGCTACAAGAAAAGGGTACCAGAACAATCTATCTAATGACAACGGAAACGGAACAACCTTTTCTTGGGACCAATCGGATCTACGCCAAGAAGACATTGCCGAAGCATTGAATTTCTTTGAAATAACAAACTACTGAATCTAGTACCCTTTCTTGTAAGTATGCGTACATGTGAACTCTTTCATGATACACAAGTAGGAAGTGGCAAATTTAAATATTTTCCATTTCCGGATCGGAGATCAAATTGATAGTTCTTATCGTTTGTAAGAGTACCGCACGGCTAAAATTTTACGGGACGGGTGCGAAAAAATACATATGCTTCCGAGCGGGCTTAAGACGGTTTTAAAAGGGTCCCTTCTATATATAACGGCTGCTAAACGTCATCATCATAGCCCTAATCCAAAAAATGACTAAGGATAAGATCAATGTTGTGATTGTAGGTGGATCCTACGCTGGATTATTAGCCGCTAAAACCATTTTCAAGACTGTTTCAGATACTTTGGTCCATGTGACAATAATCTCTCCTTCAGATTACGTTTATTTCAATGTTGCGGCACCTAGACTACTTATAAGCCCCGAGCTAACAGAAAAAGCACTATTTCAAGTTGAAGAGTTGCTACACCGTTATTCACCATCAAGCACGAAGCTTATCCGAGGCACGGTGGTCAGCAGCAATTTTGATGACAAGAATGTGACTTACAAGAACTCTAAAGATGAGATTTTCACCCATAGCTATGACTATTTGGTGCTTGCTACCGGTACAAGCATCGATTGTCCCTCGTTGCAGAATCTGGGACCCACTAAAGAAGTGAAGGACGCTGTGAAGGAATTACATGATACATTACTGGTCGCCAAAACCATCTGCATATTGGGTGGGGGCCCCACGGGAGTAGAAGTGGCAGGTGAACTTGGATTTCAATTCGGTAAGGATAAAAAGATCACGATGTATACGGGAAAGACCGCTCCTCTCACAATTGTTGGACCCAAGTATGCTCAGGTTGCCCAAACCAAACTCGAAGAGCTTGATATCGAGGTCATTAATAAAGTAAGGTTCAAATCACTTACGTACCTTCCGAACGATAAGACTCAAGTCATATTTGAAGATGGTAGTGTTAATGAATTTGATGTTGTGGTTAACTGTGCAATTTGCAGACCAAATACAGAGTACATTGATGCTGAATACATCGACGCAAAAGGGTTTTTGAAAACAGATTCACATTTCTGTGTTGAGGGACACCCGGAAGTCATTGGTCTTGGTGACATTTTGGCAGTCGCTGGTCGGAACTTAATTGATCTTTACCATCAGCAATTGGATGTTTATAAGGTTTACATTAAAAAATATTACAAAGGGGAAGGGAAAAGGGCCTTGCCATCATACGTGCCCCCTCGACAAACCATTGTGATTCCAATATCTAAAAATGGAGGGATTGGAATTGCCCTGGGATGGACTATACCAAATTTCTTTGTTTGGATCATTAAGGGGAAGGATTATGGTTTAGGCAGGGCAAGAGGTCTCTTCATTTAACATTATATACAACACTGCTTGATATTACGTGAAATTACATAATGTTAATTGAAAAAGTATTATAATCATGAGAATTCTTTCAACTGAAAGAAAGAAAAACAAGGCAAGATATTAACTGTAATTATGGTCATAGCACTGCAACATTTTTGTAGCTCGGGTTCTCAATTTGTTTACCCAATATGCAGGCATTGGTTGCATGTGCCTCATCCGCTGATGTAATATCTCTTAGGCTCGATTACTTATCACCAATGTGAGCGACGCGCCATATCACGAAAATACCTCACTTTTGCGCTTTGCACAGTAACAAATATTCTTACAATAGAAGTCTGCGCTTTTCAAGTTTCAAGCTATTGTAAGCCAAGAGCCCTGCACAATCGGAAAATTAAAACACAGAACGAAACCTGTGACATCCTCTATCAAAGCTATCAAATAGATGTTTGAATACGGTTGTTTGCTGTCTAACTTAAACATTTCTAATGCATGTCACCGTTAGACGTGACTACAGAATCAACAGTGCAATGCCGTGTAAAAGAATGATTCTTCATTACATTTTATCTTCAAATCTGTCAAATCGTACTCGGGATACTTTAAAGTTACAGATATGAAGCCGTAGATGCAAATGGCCAATTCCACTGAGCCACACCCTAGTACTATGAATGTGATAGTTGTGGATTAAAAGGTTCACTATTGAGATAGTTCACTAGCATTTACCACTATAAATTCAGAACTATTTCCTGAACTTGATACTTCATTCTACAATCTACAATATTCTTGATAATGTCCTCAATTATTGTATTCACTAAGCAGGTTTTTGCCTTGCTCGCTCTTGCTCTTGTTGCTAATGGTTTAGTTATTCGCGATACCGCTGATAATGGAGAAGCTCCAGGCTTCTTCAAGTTGGACTTTACTGTTGATAGAAAAACAGCTGTTCAAGCTAGTGGTTTCAACGTGAAGGCAGCTGCTCCAATTCCTTTAGAAGACCATGAGGCTTATTACTCTGTGACATTGGAGTTAGGGTCTCAAAAGGAGACTGTCGCTGTTGACCTTGATACTGGAAGCTCCGATTTGTGGGTTCCTGACGCTGTGACTGGAGTTGCGAATTCTTTCAATTCCAAAGCCTCCACCACTTTCAAGGACACTAAGGAGCCTTTCCAGATTTCGTATCTTGACGGTAGTGGCTCCAGTGGTAGCTGGGTACTTGATACTGTCGGGTCAGTCAACGGAAAATCCCTTGACCAATTCCAATTCGGGCTTGCAACTAAGACTTCTGTTACACAGGGTGGTATTTTGGGTATTAATTTCGCTGCAGATGAGTCCGCACAAAAGCAATATCCAAATTTCCCGACCGCTCTAAAGAATGCAGGCATAATCTCCAAGGCTGCTTACTCAATCTACTTGAATGATTTAAACGCCCAAGAAGGAGCAATTATTTTTGGAGGTATTGACTCAGCCAAATACGAAGGAGAATTGGTTGAACTTCCTATCACCAGTAACCAGGATATTGCTATAACTTTAAATAGTATCGCAACAAAAAAAGGTACAGTTTATCTGAAGCTGCTCTCTGCAATCTTAGACACTGGTACCACCTTGTCATATTTGCCTGATGACCTTGTTTCTAAAATTGCGGATTCAATTGATGGTGCTAAATACGATACAGAAAACGCCGTTATTGAGCTTGAATCGTGCACACTTCCACAAAATGAGTTCATTACTTTCAAATTTGGATCTGCTTCTGTCAAGGTTCCAATCAGTGAATTGCCAATCCACTTGACAGATTCTTCTGGTAATGAAACTGAAGACTGTATCTTGGGTATTATTGGTGATTACAACAGTGGAGGAACGGACCTTTTGGGTGACACGTTCTTGAGAAGCGCTTATCTTGTTGTTGATCTAGATGGCAAGACAGTGAAGCTTGCCCAAGCCAAGTACACTACTGATTCTAATATAGTGGCTATCTAATTATATGGTAATTTTGCACTGCACACACGTAGAAAACATAATCAGTGATATTTAAAAACCTTAACATCAATACCAGCTAAATTTGGATGTCTTAATTACCCATCAAATAAATAAATTCAGGATGTGGATTCATAATATGAATATACACCAGTATCTGAGGGACATTTTGCAACCATTCTGTTGCTGCTGCGAAACCTTAATTTTTTTTTTTTTTCTGCTTCCTTTCCGTGCAGTGCTTACGCAAGTTTCTATTTAAAGTATTCGATAGAGCGCAAATCGTAAACAGTCACCGTTGTAATTATCATACATAATAGACACATGCAAGAGAACCATAAATCTTTCCATCTTATTCTTTCCTGTTCCTTCCATCCTTGATATAATAATTTGCTTTTATTACGAAATTTTCAAAATTTTGTATTACGGCTTTTGTGATGGTCGATTTACTTGCTTCAATTTGAGAAATAAATCAGCCATGTATCAAGTATTACGAATTGTGCCTAGAATGATGTCCTGCAACATCTGAAACGTGAATTCATCTAATTGCCTCCTTATTAACAATTGCCATTTTCTTCCTAGCTCGTTATAGCATTACAGATGCCATTCAGGCTCTCTTACACATCTGTATGTTCCAATTCTATTTCAACATTATTATCATATGATATTGCCGCTCCTATTTCATATTTGATGAACTCTAATGTTGCCCCATACGTATCATTGTCAAAATTGTCGGCGTCGATTCTTCTCTCTTCTCTTGGTTCGATGGATAAACAGTTCCCATCTGATTCAGAAATTATATACTTGTTGAGGTTAATATTGTGCGCGATCAAAACCTTTTTAATCTCTCAGTTGTAACTGGTATGCTCGCCCTAAATGCTCCGTGAGGTAATTGATGGATTGATTTAAGCGGTAAAGTCATGTTTACGCCAGTAATTCGATTTTAATTATGACTTTCTGGCTGTGTTAGTAACAAAACTGTATAATTCTTCTCAATACTTGATTTTAATCATCCTATCAAAGATAGTAGCAGATTTAAGAAACAAAGACAACAAATACAAGTTTTCGTCAGCGACTGACAGCGTGGTAGTAAGGATAATTATTTAAAGTTAACTTGACGTGACCTCTAGCTTCTTAAATGTTTTGCTTGGGATTGCATATTCTTGTATAGTTGATAAATGCTATGCTACTAGGTCGCTCTCAACATTAATTAACTTACTCCACAACTCTTGTATCGTTCACCATAAAGCTACCTGTCTTCGGAGCAAAACTTTCCTGCAAAGTGTATTTCGTCTGTTATCTTTTCTGCAGTTCGAACAAGGTAACAATTTTGCTCGCAGATTATCTGCATCTAATGCTGCAGCAACTGCAACTTAACAGGGTACAACTTGTTCATGTCCAATAAGGTGTAAAGAGCCATTTTCGGAATAATTGTGACAGCCAAGTTATATCTATTATATCATCAACTATTGGACGAACTAATTGATTCGATGATTATATTCCTTTGAACCTCATCTTAGCGGATATGTCTTTGTTCTATTATAAAATGAGACAATATTTTAATTATACTACTAGCTTTAAATTTGCGCGTTCCTTCCTGGCTTGCCTTTTGCGAGCACTTTATGCGAGAATTCCTTGGCACATAACTTTGACTTGCAGTTCGTAAAGAACTTATGTTTCTTGGTACGCTGATATCTTCCTCTCTCATATTGAATTATTGTGAATTGAAGACCCTGCAGCTTCAAAAGTATTTCAAAATTGAACGGGAAAGACACAACATCTTTGCAACATTGTTAGCTACGATCGGTTTGAAAACCAAATCAACGGTATTGCTACGAATTATCTAGAGGCACTTTCATGAATTTATCAAAAGAAGATATTTATTACAACTGAACCCTGTACTGACGGTGCCGCGACAATGCCTGGTTCTTCGATGCATATTATCGTCAAATATACGAAAGCCGTGGACATGGTTTCACAAGTGAAGTCGTATATAGGAAGCCGCAGATACAAGAGGCCCCTTACATTGAGCCATGGTCAAGCTGTGGGATACAGAAGCTTTGAAATTACTTGGCTTAAGAGATACCTAGTTCGCTATCATTTGTCACTATAAATTCGAGATCTTTTCCGGATTATAATTCTTCATTCTACAAGTTATAATCTTTTATAATGTCTTCTGTTGTTGTTTTCACAAAGCAGGTCTTCGCCTTGCTCGCTCTTGCTCTTGTTGTCAATGGTTTAGCTATTCGGGATATTGTTGATAATGGGGAAACCCCAGGCTTCTTTAAGATGGACTTCAACGTTACCAGAAAGACAGCCTCAGAATCTAGCCGTTTCAACATGAAGTCACCTGTTCCAATGCCTTTGGCAGACCATGAAGTTTATTACACGGCGACATTGGAGTTCGGTTCCGAAAGACAACTAATTTCTGTGGACGTTGATACTGGAAGTGCTGATTTATGGGTTCCAGATTCAGTTACCGGCCTTCCAAATTCCTTTGATTCCAAGGTATCCACTAGTTTTAGGGACACTGGTAAGGTTTTCGAGATTGGTTATGTTGATCGAAGTAAATCAATCGGAACTTGGGTCCTCGACACAGTTGGAGGAGTCAACGGGAAATCACTTTACAATTTCCAATTTGGTCTTGCTACCAAGACCTCCGTTCAACAAGGAGGTATCTTGGGTATCAATTTCCCTAAAGGAGAGTCTGCTAGACAAGAATATCCAAACTTCCCCATGGCCTTGAAGAATGCTGGTATAATTTCCAAGTCTGCTTATTCAATCTTTTTAAACGATAAAGGCGCCAAAAGTGGGGCAATTATTTTTGGAGGTATTGATCAAGCCAAATACGAAGGAGAATTGATCGAACGTCCTATCGTTGACGACTCGGGAATTATCATTGATTTAGATAACGTCAAAACTAAAAGTGGTGTTTTAGGTGCTGATAGCACTAAAGCAATTTTGGACACTGGTACCACCTTGACCTATTTGCCATCTAACCTTGTTTCTTATATCGCAAAATCCATCCAAGGAGCTACCTATGATGAAAAGGATGGTGTTATCTTACTTCAATCATGTACACTTCCTGACAACGAGTACATCACTTTCACATTTGGATCTGCTGATATCACTGTTCCAATTAACGAGTTGCCATTTCCTATCTTGGATAAAAATGGCAAAGAATCGGATACCTGTATCTTGGGTATCATGAGCAATGAAAATTCTATGGGAGACAACTTAATGGGTGATACTTTCTTGAGAAGTGCCTATCTTGTTGTGGACCTCGACAAGAAGTCAGTGAAACTAGCTCAAGCAAAGTATACTACTGATTCTAAAATCGTCCCTATTAAATTATAGTGTTATAGTGTTATAGTATTATAATTTTGTTTTACACACACATGTAAAAACTGCAACTCTTACGATTGAAATCATAGATGTAACAGCCAATTTAAGTTTGAGATCTAGAACTCTAATCCAAAAAATTTGAGGTTTCTGATTCGCAATAATATGCTAGGCGTTTTCGCACGGCATACGTTTTGCAACCATTCTGTTGCTGTTGCGCAAATATTTTCCGTGGTTCCCTTTTCCGTGGCGTGCCTGCGCAATTACTATTTAATAGAATGCGCCAGGTTGGACCTGTATATCCCAAAGTAATGTTGATATAATTGATATAATTATCATAAATAATATTCCGTCAACCTTATGAAGATAAAGAAAAGTCATCGTTGTAACTCAAGTTCGTGCTCTGCAATAATTCCTTTGCAGTAGACAAGTCTATTTATATAAATAACATATATGTGGGGCACTCTCTTGCCGTAGTTTCCATGATCTGTCATTAGTTACTTCTTTTCCGAAACTTTTGGAAAATTGTAATTTTAACTCTTTATTTTGCCAAATGTGCCATTTATAAAACCATTATGTCATTTTTAATATTCAAACATGGCTAGAGGATAGCAGTGATGTCAGAGCCTGTGGTAAACTTGACAGGAGCAATGGAGATTGTTTGATCATCAAGATTGAATACCGTGTATGAATGCTTCAAGAAATTCACTCCCAAAATGTTAATATCATAAAGGGAAACTGAACTCTCTATTCCCAAATAACAATTCGATTGCACTAAATCGCTGTATGGAATTTTAATTTCTGCGTCTCCAAATTGAAAAGTGAGATATTCATCAGAAGGTAAGGAACAAGACTTAACGGTGAATCTGTTGGATTCCGGATTATACGTTGCTCCCACCGCTCTGCCCACTTCCATGAAAAGATCTTGAGGAAGCCAGATATCTGCAGTTCCGGAATCCAAAAGAACAGAGATGTTGCTGGTGTTGTGTGAAGTTCCATTTGAATCGACTATAGAATTTAAATTCACTGCGAGTTCATTCTTCTGTATAGGAAGTGAAGTCAAGCTACCTTCATACTTAGCATTATCAATACCTCCAAACAAAATTGATCCATTTTGTTTGGTCTCCTCTGTTAAGTACAATGAATAAGCATTCTTGTTAATTATCCCATTAGCCTTGAGGGATGCTGGGAAGTTTTGATAGGAGTTGCTAGTACCTTCTATACTGTTAAACGAAACACCCAAGATTCCAATTGTTCTTGTAGTTTCATTAACTGCACCGAATGTCACATTATTAATAGTGCTTCCTCCTTGAATCAGAACTTGGTCTGAACCGAGAGTTCCGGATGCAGAGTCGTTACCCCCATAGTGAATTGAAAATGGTTTATTCAAAGACTGAAATGTTTTCGAACTAGATTCATCAAAAGATCCGTAAGGGAATTTGCACCCATTGCAATTGCAATTTGAAAGAGGGACCCAGAGATCAGCACTCCCAGTATCCACTTGGAATCCGATTTTTTGATGGTCAGAGCCGAACTCTAATTCAAGATTGAAGTATGATACGTAGTTAGAAAGACTTCCTGGCTCATAGCCAACTTCATTGGATAGTTGCGACTCACCGTTCTGTCCCACTTGATTCGGGTTACTCTCACTGATTCCATTTTGACTTGTTCCGCCTCGACCTGCAGAATTCCTCCCTGTTTGAACGGTAAAGTCATACTGTATAAATTTAGGACTATCTCTTTTGGATAGCCTTGTATGTATAGTAGCGCCTCGCGAGAAACACAACAAAAATAAAGTGACAATTACGGCACTGGAAAAAACCATTCTTTTATATTAATGGTATTGCTAATCGGAGTCTATTTGATTACAGAGGAAGTAGAGGAGATTTATTCGCTTAAGTATCTCTACAATTATTAGAATGGAGTGCTAGAGTCAGCTCAACTCAATGCTGGTTAAATTTTTGGTTCCTGCACAATGCTGTGGAAGAATTGTAAATCCTGCACAATGCTCTCTCTTGCAGGCACCAATTTTGAGCGTTCGTGCAGACGAACTTTAAGACAATAGGACCAACCAGTTCAATTAGCCAGGAAAACGTTTAGAAACGTCTTGCAATTACATTTTTGTAACAATAATAACTTGTCAAGCATTATGTATGGTGTATTGTAGGAAGAAAATTTCAAAGCTTACTTATCCCAGTAGAATCCCTTCCTATTTCGTTTAAGCCAGGACTATACCCTCAGCAACTATTATATTGCAAATGAATTTAACAACCGAATTACTGGATGCCATTGCACGTAATGAAGAATGAATGAGAAGGAAGAAGAATTGATACGTTTCAATAGGCCACGTCAACGAAAACAATCAATCAATCTATCATTAAACGAAAAGGGATAATCGTATGATAATCGGCACAGAACTCGCCGAAGGGTTTGTCTTTTCGCCGAGAGTGAAAAAATGGAAATCAGTGTGGTCTTATTTTGACAGCTCGGCTGCAACACCTAGTTGGGATGTCGCAACCAGGTGGACCAAGTGGCATACTGTGGTCCCTTGAATAGAGTAATATGCAATTTCCTTCGATAGTGTTTTTGAAAGAATATCCAGCACGGAAATGTTTAAATTTTGATATAGTGTAGACAATGCGATTTCACCTTAATATAATTTGATCCCTTTCTACAGAATCTTTTCAATTTACCTGGGATGTCGTCGAAACAAGGTATTGCCAAGTAGAAGTGTTTCAAGGTATCCGCCAATGGGGTTAAACGAGAAATCAGAGCATCACAAGCAATAGATAACGGACCCTCCTAACAAGGTTACTACAGAAACCATCAAACCATCAAAGACAGCAGGCTTACGAGAAATGTCGCTTTCTCCAAATGTTGTATTTTACTGGGTCTATATTTCGCAGTCATGTAAAACATCGAATTATTAAAACCTTCCATAATGCAAATTTCGATTCAATTGAGAAGAGAACTAAAGGGACAGTTGGTGGTCCTCATGTTCCTCTAAACGTTTTATCCAACGCGCGGGGGTAATGGGCTGTTTCGCTTCCAAATCCTCATTTTTCAAGGAGAGTGCAATCGACCCCAATAAAAGAACTATAGCAATCGCCTGAGCATAGACTCTAGCTTGCACGAGCTTTTGGGCCGTAGTAATTAGTGGATCCCTATTAATATATCTCCAAGATCCGTACATTGAAGCAGCCCAAGCACCAACAATTAATTGATACTTTTGTTCGTTCACCTCATATAGGATTCTCTCACTCATTGTCATATTTTGAAATTGTGCTTTCGCATCTTGCTTCTCCTTCTTCAAATAATCGGCTCTATAAGTTTTCCCATGGAATCTCACTGAGCCTTTGTCAGCCCAAAAGGACGTGAATCCAATCATCGGAAGGGCCCACACCGACATCTTAATTGTAGTATTAAACTTTGTGTATGTTACAGGATATCTTCTTCTCACAAACTGGTACAATCCAAAAGATACACCCAAACCAATTGCCGCTCCCTTCATTCCTTCGAATAATACAGCATCACCATGTTCATTTACTTCTTTCTGTGTTAAAAGTTTCATAATAACTATTATAACACTAGATTTATTTTTTTTAATCTGTGGATATTAACTACACACAAGGCAGAATTTTGACAGTTTAAATATGATTGCAAAAAAACTGTTTGTGATTTGCTACTTAGTATAATACAACCATAGACCCGACCACAAAGGTGAGAATCGCATGATTCTACAGCGGCTATAGAAGTCTAGAGGTCCAGGATGGTTACTTTGACTTCCATTGTGATACAAAGGCTGAGCTGTGGGTCGCGGCTTCTGTTACCCTCGGATGATTCAGGGGTATAAATTATATACGATAAACGAGGCATGACACAATAATCACTTGTAATCGCGGTTGCCCATAATCCGCGACCAAAGTCTAGGTTCTCCAAAACAACGAAAATATCACCAGGTTTCATGTGATCGATGTTATAATCATCCCATCATAAGTTTATTAATTGCCTCTATGCAACCTGGTTCCCTTTTGTCGCTCCACCATTTTGCGTCTCTTATTAATGAACAAAAGTCCACTATTGAATGGTTGTACCAGTTTCAACCCGGCAACATCGTCGTTGCTGTCTCCAGTGGGTGATTCGTAGTCTAGTACTGACGAAATGGTTGCATTTGTACCTGAGAAGTAAATATCTTCCTCAATAAGTTTGTCGTTCCCAAGGTATAAAATTTCCATAATGTTGGAGGCGTTCACGATAGCGGACTTATATCCATATTTCTCAACACTGTTAATTCTATTGCATGTAAATTCACCAGTAGCTGGAATTTGATAATTGATTTCTTTACCATCGAAGACGGTGATAATAAATGCATCCCATAATTTATCCATGGTCGTCTTGGAGGAAAAGTCAAGATCTGTGTTTTTCTTTTGAGTTTTTCTTTGTCTTAAAGACATTAACCCTGAGTTGGCAACTAGGTGGTCAAAATTATTTTGCGGTTGTTCCGGAATTGTTTCGATATTTGCAGTCAGGGAGAAATTATCATCATCATCCAAACTACCCTTCTTCCTCAACGCAATAATCATGTTGACGTCAGTCAATTGCCAGCCTTCGATATGGTTGAACCAATGTTGATGTTCGGTAACTGCATTAAAACCTAAACATCTGATTTCTCTGGGATCTCTTTCAACTCTGAGGCAAATATTATATTTCGATCTCATATTATCAACTCTGAATGTATGGAGAATAAGCGTTGGCTGATCAAAGTCTTCGTAAATTATTGAGAATGAACTTATAGATGCACACCCACAAAACTTGCAATGCGTGGGCTCCAGGTGAGAAACTTTAAATGTGGATGGTTTAAAGTGTCCAACATTGAATGTTTTCAACACATATCCTCTTTGGATATCGATCAATTGTGCTGTGAAATTCTTTACACGAACTATCATACCAACAAATTCCAAGGCTACTACTATAGGTTTGTTCACTTGGATCTGTGGTTTTGCTGGTTTTGTAGTATCTTGAGAATTCACGTGTTGCTTGGATGACCCTACGTTCTTCTTGGAATACATCGAAGCAAAATCATTATTACCAACATATGAATTGCTTGGTGACATGGGAGTATGAATAGTAGGTCCTTCTTGGTTGTATAATCCTTCTTTAACTAGAAGATTTTTAAATTTCCAGCCATTATTGATCACTGTACCAACCACAATATCGCTGTTACTCACCTGGCAAACAATTCGATCATTAATTCTAGGAGTGCTTACCCTCTTCACTGAAACGAGACTAAGTGATTTATATGAGTCAGGATAGATAACCTCCAATATATTTGTAATATTCATTTGACCATCAATAGAAGAAATAGTTATCAAATGGCCCGTCTTCAAAACTGCGATAAAGTCATCCTTGTTCAATTCTTTTTCAATCTCCTCTTCCAGTGGACTCTTGTCGTCCTGATCATTAAGAGGAGGAGGGAAGTTCCCATTCATGGTGGCATTACTATTTCTCCTCACAGTGTTGTGGACTGAACCAGTATTAGTATCTGTGCCAGTTCTTTCCCTTATATTGGCCTTGCGCTGCTTTTGAAGCATCTTTCTAGCCAAAAAACCAGCAACAGTTCTTCTTCTAAACCACGATTCCAAAATTTTGAACTTTTTAGCTTTAACGTGATGTTGCAAGTCATCTGGAATATGGGCTTGCCATTTATACTCCAATGCCTTCCTTTCAAAACATTTGATTACTCCAAATCTATAATTGATCAAAATAATGAAATCCCCATTATCACTAATGTTGACATGATTGACGGGCCAAAACTCTATTTCCTTGCCCAAATTGTTTATGGTAGTACTGATATTAACTGGTTTAGGCAAAGGTTGAATCAAAGGGGACCATATTAAAACCTTGCGGTCCAAACCAATAGACACCACAAACGGACTTTTCGAATTCGTTTTCACCTTAATGATGTCCAAAGTATGACCCCAGGATTCTCCAGAAAACCTTTCAGCTTCCCTCAGTATTCCCGGAAGTTCTATATTGTTAAAGAACTTTTTCTCAGTTTCAAAGTCACTTTCCTTTAGACTAGCTGCCTTCGACATAAATACTTGATCTGCAGAACTGGACACTGATTTAGTTAATCTGAACACAATCAACGTAATCGTGACAACAAAAATCAAAATGGACAAAAGCTCTAAATAATAAATAAGATCGTTTGTATTGCTAATGATTGTAAGCCTCCCCACATCAAGTAAGCGAACATCATCGTCCATTGCACGATATGGAGTCACAAGGATCCAGTGAATGAAAACTCCTAGTAATTGTACAAGGCTCAATCCAGCAAAGGAAAAGGTAGATCGGTCACTATTCACTGAATATCTCACTTTCAAGAAGAACTCACCAAGCAAGTATCTTCGAGGGGATGATCCTCTAGATGGCCTAAGATGGCATGGTTGATCAAGTTGAAGAAGTTTTGATGAAATAACGTTGACACCATCTACTTCACTGAGTACGCTATCTTCAATATGGTTGATCAGGGTTTGGTCATTCAAGATTTTTGTGAAATCAACTCTCTTCAAGTCAACCATTATTATTCCAACAATATAAGTAAGTTGAAGGCAGTATTGGAAAAATAAACTGTATAAGAGAATTTCAAATACTTTTGTGGATCGTATTTTAAAGTATTCCTGGAGATTCCCTTCGGTATATAGAGAAAGTACAGCTATTCCAAACCCGTATGCAGCGGAAGCACTTGCGATATTAATGAAAAATTGTTTTGCAATTAAAGGCAACCCATTGGTGCCGATGTATAATCTGTACAATCTTTTATGGAAGTCCACTGGGTTGGATTCAGAATTAGAAAGTGACTTAATCACAATAAAGAAACTCTTTGTGCTCATTATTGCAACTATAAGGACAAATGAAACCTTTGTGAATGGTGTCAGCGGTTCCAATATTAGTCTCCACGATTTATATCCATGAATAAGCACGATCAAATTAACCGCACCACCACATGAAACTAGAATCCCCACAAGCCAGCCAGAGACAAGTCCAAAACTAGACCTTATTTTGTGCTCGTTGGCGATGGAGATGTAGATATAAATAATAAAAGCACAAGTAGTTATGTAGATCATAATGTTACTTGCTGAAATAAATAAGTTGACTCGAACATTTTGGTGCTTTTGAGTGAGATAGTAACGGATAAAGTCTTTAATGCTGTTTGGATTATGTGTAGTGATAATGTCATCGATTTTGAGTGACGAATTAGTGTAATTAATAAAGGAATTAATTGTACCAACAACATCAGTGGCATCATCATGGATAAAGTAGACCTTGAGGCTTCGGGCAGACCGGATAAGATGGTTGGTCTTGATAATTTTGTCGACATAAAGAAATGTCAAGAGGTTGTTTAGATCGTAGTTGAGGTATTTCACAAGGTACATCTCAAACAGTGATGAATTAAACTGAGGTTCGTCAAATCGCACTGTGTTCATTGGCCAATCCGACAATGGCGATATCATCAACAACTCATGAGGATATTTTGAAGTGACGTTGCGCTGCAATTGGTGAAGCTGTTGAAATACTTCATAGGTGAACATATTGTCTCCCATTGGGTTCGTAACATTCGAGGAACTTTGTTTCGAGAGTACAACCTTGGTGAAGTGTTGGTAATGGGTCAAGTTGCGATAGCCATTTTCTTGGATTGATCGGAGCCAATCTGAGCTATCAGTTGCCGTATATAACGAACTATCCCCAAAGAACACCTGGCGATCAATGTTGCTATGAATATAGGAATTAATCTTTTTGAAAGTAAAGTCAAATGTCACATTGTAGGAAAGGATAAATATGCATAGAATGGGCACAAGGATGGTCAACCGCGGGTGGGAGATAAGTGCCGAGATCGCCTTTATCACCATAAGCCGATACGACTGGTATATGGTGTGAACTTTCATTGTGGTAAACTCATATGTTGTGGTACTAAGTAACAGGAACTTAGGGACGACCGGACAACTCCTCGTGACAGAATTCAAAAAAAAAAAAAAATTTCTTGGAAGACACAACTTATGCCACCTCGGTGTAATATATCGTGGATGTAAATTAGCTATTGCACTGGCAAACAGACTCAAGTGGGTGCGGGCTGCTCAGTTCAAAATGTTACCATCAAGTGGAGTTTTTGACTGGATTGCGCCCCTATGCAGTACCTGCCCTGCGGAAATGGGTTATATCCCCACGAATACCGTTAGGAACCCTTCCGCGCGATTGTTATACATACGACCTACTACATTATCTTAAATTGGCATGGTTCAAATTCAATCTCCCGTAATGTTTCCAAAAAAAAAAAAATACTGTAATGGTTGGAGAGCCATCGTATTATCCTGCAACGAGAGCCATCAACTTTGGCCCGTCATTGTAGATCTATCATCGTAGACCCTAATCATTATAGACCCTACTTCAGCCCCAATGACGCAATGCTTAATGTGTTCATTTGCCCAAGCAACTGGTCAATTTTGGTATCTAACATTCCGTTGGCATACTCGTCTCTGGACGCCTGGTCCAAATATTGTTGTACCTGGGCGAGCCGGGAGTAGCCCTCGGTACAGAACCGCAATTGAATTTTGACCAAACTTTCAAACGAAGGATCGTAGAATGGCACTCTCAAGGCGATCAACTGGGGTAACTCCTCCTTCAACTGGACATTCAACTCATCGTAGATGTCCTTGGCAACGGACAATTCCTTCTCTGCCCGAGGCAATTTGCCGGCATCCTTTGCTGGCTTATCAATCAACTTTCTTACTTTGGCCTTACATTGGTCGTAATCTATCTTCTTGTGGGCTCTCTTCTTAATAGCATCGTCAATCTCGTTGAAATAACCAGAAAACTTGGTGATGGGGTCTAAAATCGTCTCTCTAAACGGCCCATCCATCTGTTTCACTGTCTCTTCATCGAACTCCTTCACACTCTGGGTGTAAATGTTGGCCACGTTCGAATACAACGACTGGCCCTGTTTGGCTTCTTCGTACAAGTTACCCACAATCTCGGCGATGGTCACCTGGGACGCGGTCACCGACCGTAACGAGTCCAAGTATCCTCTGGCCGATTTCTGGAGGGCAAGACCAGCAGTCTTCAATGTCTTGTACCGTCTCTCTTCCACATCGAAATCTTTATCAATGGTCTTGTCGACATCCTTGATGGTGACCGAGGCACCTGCTCTGGTGACGGCCTTCTTGAATCCTTCCCAAGACATATTTGCGGCCAATTGTGTCAGGTTTCTGTCTGTGTGTGGCTTCGGCTTCCCGAGATTTCTGTTGATGTGACCGGATACTGGTGACCTTGGGTCGTGCGCGCGTGCCAATTGGTCTTTTGGAAGCAGCTCCAGTAACAGTCCAGAAGAAGTCATCATGGCCAGTGAAAAGGCACAGAATAGCAGTAATTCAGAATCATATCTGGATCAGCTGAGTAACCCGGGTGCGCTGCATGCTCAGGAAACTTCTTTTAGCGAAGACGGCCCCGCTCCGGTCCTGATTTTCCCCAATGACAGTGGTTCCGCAACCACCACCTCCGAAACGAACGAATCTACCCCATTGAAGCAAGAAAACACCCAAACTCAAGCGCCCTTAAAGTCAAAGGAACAGAAGATCGAACAGATTCTCGAATTGAGATCGAAGATTGATGATTTGGTCGCCAATCTTCGAGATTCCAAGAAGTTGAGTGAAAAGTACGACAGCAAAAACCAGTACTTACAGGACTATATTGGAAGCTTGATGAAGAACGGTGAATTATAGCCTACTGTTGAAGTAGAGGTCGGTGCAAGGTGAGGTTTCGCTCGGTCAAATTAGCTGGGGCAGCTATTGCGATATTTGTGATTTGTGTACTCGCGGCATCACTAAACCAACCCAATTCATTTAATGACTGCAAACGGAAAGAAAGTAGTGGAAGAATTCACCAGTTCCAAGCGGTTGCGGTCGAAAGATATGGTCCTTGAAAATCGGGCGTTTCTTAATGATTCCGCATCACTGGCCAACCGCCAATTGGGCCCTGTTCCGAAACAATTAAACCCAAAAGCATATGGCAACGGTGGACAACTCATTAAAAAACAGCCACAGATTTTTGTGACTTCACCACCGGAGTCCAAAGTAACAAATCCTTCCGGTCAAGATTCAATTACCGTGCAATCGTATCCTGGTGATTTTCCTAATGTGATTCCACACATGAATCACCCATTGGCAAGGGCTGGTACCTCCCTTGACTTGAGCAAAGTAACCAGATCGTACAATATTGATCTATTGGGCCCTTTGTGCAACTATTCTGAATTCCACGATAACCTCAACGATACGGCCATCTCTCCAATGCCGCCTCCCTCCAGGAAAACCTCAGAGTGGTCTACATTGATTCTGGCAATTAGTTCGTGGGTATTGTAAGGCATCGTGCCATTTAGCTATATTTGTGCTATGTATTGATTTTATGCATGGTATTTATCAAATCAGGTAACCCTGCCAATTTGGCACCCTTCTCCGTAGTCAAAGAACCAAGAATGTCACGGGTGATTTCTCGTTGTTTCCACACCGACTTGTCTTCCCGTATTAATGTAGTGGATACGTATAGTGAGCATCCTGCCCATGGTCCAAGAGTAGTCTTGCCCACAATCTTTTTGGGCCCGTACCAGCTCTTGATTTCTTCTATTACCCGGCTCTTAAATCCAGGTATCTCTGAGATTCCACCGGTTATAATGACATTTTCTAATAACATCGGACTCGTATGGACATTGGCTTTCGATAGTACTGAATCGATGAATTCTTTTAGATTAGTATCTTTGAAAAATAAGTTTTCAATTATATCGTGCCTTAATTTCTGAGGAATTTCAATACCATCTTGAATCTTGAAATTGGTAATTGGTTCATCGCTATCTTGGTCTCGGGGTAGAACGTACATACCGTACTTAATAAACTGTTCCAAAGTGTCAAAACAAGTATTATTTTGATTTCCCTGGGCCAAAAGTTTGTTGATGTTGTCGTGGTTCAACTTGATCAATTCCAACACAACCATATAATGCAAACAGAGACCACTCAACTGGAAATTTTCGTGTATTCCACTAGAAATGTCTCTTAGATCTATCACTGGGGTGATGTTAAGCGATTCCCACCCAAAGTCAAGTACTAGACCATTTCTCTCGTTAGTCCCAACTACAGATAAAACCAGAGATGGGCTCAATAGCACTGATTTTACTTTAAACTGGTTCAACAACAAATCAAACAATTCAAACTTGGTGGCCATGGAAAATCCTTTATCCACCAATATAACCTTACAACGTCTAGGTGGGATTATCAACTCATCTCTGAACAAATCTGATAACATGTCCTGGATGTGCCATTGTTCTTCCTGAAACACTGGTCGTCCAGGAGGCCCACGATTCAAATGGATCCAGTTATGGCGCTCAATGGCATATATTTTAGATAGCTTTTGGTATTCTGGTATTTTGGAAACTGTATGTTCTAGAATGGTGTCTCTTTGGTGGCGGCTAAGCGCCGAATCATGGACATCAAGGAATGGTGGATACTGGTCCTCATGTTTGTTATAGCAAAAGGGAGCCGAGGTTGCCCAAACAGCTTGGGGCTCATCTTCGCCAGCAATTCCCACCCGGATCCATCGAGTACCGATCTCAAGCACTATAGGAATGTACTCGTTAGAGTTAGCCATGTTCGTGTTGATTATTGATCATGTTCCCAGATATTGGGACGTGTGCGGCCCGGTTATAGATTGGCTTTGGCTAACAACGGAGGTCCATTCACCAGAAACTAACAGATGACCTTGAGTGACAAAGCTCTGTGGTTGAAGTGAATTTATTCTACCACGTATATCCCTGTAACCTGTTACTTTACGTACCCTATATACTATTAACTGGTAAATTATAATAAATCAAAGTCGTCGTCGTCTATATCCATAAAGTCTTCGACCTTGCCCTTTTCTTGTACTGCTTCTTCCTCCAATCTCTTCTGGTGTTGCTTTTGGAAGTTTTCCAATTGTTCGAGATCCCAAACGGAAACTCCTTCTTGATCTTTAGGATTCGCTGGTTGTGCCAAACTTCTCAAGAACGTTTTGGCGGTAGCAAGCGCCATATCGGTAGACAAGTTTGTATCTGAGTCTCTCAATGCCTGTGCTATCCATTTAGGCAATTGGCCCTTCTTTTTGGAGAATCTTCTGTCTGCCAAAACCATGATACCGTAATCGTCTTTACCTCTCAACACTCGTCCCAAGCATTGGGCTGCATGTCTCATGGCATCGAAAGACAAGAAATCGTTTTCTCTTATCTGGAAATGATCTCTCATAAATTCAAGTCTGGCCTTAAGGATTCTGGATTCAGTATATTGGAAAGGAATTCCAATCATCAATACTGTACGTCCATAGTGATGATCAAAATCGATACCTTCACTGACTTTTCCACGAGCCACCGAAAGTAAAATGGCTCCACGACCATTAGAGCATGCTTTTCTATAAGTTTCCAAAGCCAACGACGTTTCTTGGGCATCGGGGGTTTCCACTAGAATCAATTTGTATTTCCACACTTCATCCAACACCCCCATATTCTGCCACATGGAAATAATCGATTCCATATACAAATATGAGGGGAAGAAAACTACCATTCCATCAGGAGTAATCTTGGAAAACTCCACCAAAAGAGAGCCATAATTTCTCACCACCGACGGATCGTTCCTAATTTCAAATCTTGACGAGATGGATACTTGATCGGAACCTTTGGTCACAATAAGTGGTAAAAATGATCTTCTGGCCAACGTCATGGTATACGATTCCTGAATCACTGTCTGGAAGTTCAACATTTTCGGATACATATCCAATGGAGAGATGGTTCCCGAAGTGATAATGACAGATGAGAACCGCTCGAAAACCGGTTTAATGGCAATGGATGCATCCAAACAGGTAAAATGCAAGATGGGGTTAGGCACTGTAGAACCTTCGGTTTCAAATGGTTCCAAAATCAACTGAAACCCAGTCTCATACGTGGCTACCAAAGTGGCAAAGGTGGCTATATCCTTGAGGGCATTAAAATCTTCAATTTCATTCAATTCCAAAGTTCTAACCAAAAGTGATAACCTCTCGGCACTGAACCTCAAGGGCTTCCGGTCAATAAATGTCAATTCCTTCAAGTGTTGTAAGAAACTGACGGGTGTTTCACTTATAACATGTAACACCTTCATTCTTGTCTTAAGATATTCAATGAACCGCTTTAAGAATGATACAAAGTGTTCTGCCTTTCTGATATTTCCAGGGATGGCTTCGTCCAATAAGTCCTGGGGTAACACGGGATTGCTCATGAACAATTCCTCCTTTCTGTCGACCTCTGCTTGCCTTAATCCTTCCACCAACTTCTCATATTCGTTTTGTAACTTTTCGCTGTCCTGAGCCTTCATTTCATCGATTGCCTGGCCTAATTTATTAGCACCTCTGGACGCACGCTTCAACGTATCGTCGGTCAAATCAAGTGATAAAGATTCAATACAAACGTTATCAATATTGTGGGCTTCGTCAAAAATAATAATACTGTCCTTCGAAAGTTCTCTGGACACTCTCTCTGCAATCTTGGGATCCAAAAGATAATGATAGGAATAAATCACCACATTACAGAACGGGATCATTCTTCTGACAGTGAAATATGGACATGTTTTATGCTGTTTGCTGTATTTGATCAAGGAATCAAACGAATACACTCCAGGAGGGATCAAATTGTGTTGGTCCAATTCATTAAGATTTTCATGGAATGAACATAATGCATTTTGCTCAGGGTTGGCTCTTTGGTCTTCTTCCTTGATGATCCCCTTCTCTATTTTGTCTTTCAACTGTCCGTTGGTAATACGTCTACACTTTTCATCAACAACTGACCCCTTTCTTTCCTTAGAAACTATAGGGTGGAGACACAAGTTTTTTCTCGACGTCAATCCAAGTCCCCTGAAATCTTCAACATAGCCCAATTCACTGGCACGATAATCCATCAAAGATTGTAACTCGATCAACGCTTTTTCAATCTCCGACATTGTACGAGAACAATACACAATTTTGCGGTGTTCTGGATAATGCATCTGGTACGCCACGGTCAATGAAAGCAAGGATACAGTTTTCCCGGTTCCCGAAGGCATTTCCAAGATACAGTTGCCTCCCACATCAAGGGTCTTTTTGATATCGGACATATACGCATACTGCTCTGGGTATATCCTGGGATATGGAAAGAGAACTGGTAAATCGTCTATGAAGAACTTCATTACCGCCAGAAGGTATATGTGGTTATGTAGAGGGGGATTGTGTGATTAGTGAGGGGTGTAATTACTGAGATGTAAATTAGCAATCAAGAACCGATGATCGTGAATAGTTCCTCTTGTGGCAGTTGGATCCTATTAGATGGATAGTGATGATGTGAAATGATTATCTTTAGTAATAGCACAAAGTCGTGTGCGCCTAAAACTGAAGGTCAAAGGCAGTTAGTCGAAAAGCACTAATGAAAAAGCTGGGGGGACAGTAAGTATGTGGGTATGTGTATGTGAGTATGGTTGTATGTGTGTGGGTTGATTTGTATTGAAAAGTTCAATTTGAGTTTACTGGGTCAATTTGACAGAAACAAATATATCCACGTCGATTTGCACCCATCAGTTTCATAAAACTTCCAATTTTATAGAATTCTTCAAGAATTAAGAAGTAAACTTAACATCATTATTGTGGATACCACGACTTATAAATTGTAGGCAAACAAACAAGAATCTACAGCTACATTGATCAAATAGCTTCTAACTTCTCCGTGCAATCATATAAATAATTTGGTTCAACTTTGGTCTTGGAAAGGTCTTACTGAATATATTCACCAGCAAACAAGAACCGGAGTGACTTATTCAGTGTCCGAATTTGTCTAGTATCAACTTCTCTAATTTTGGATAAATTATATCGGAGGTGTCCCCCCTGACTGTATGCAATACCCCCTTTTCTCCATAAAATTGTTTCAATTCCTTCAATTGCCCATTATAGGTATCTAATCTCTTTTGGAAAACCTCTGCTGTGTCATCCTTTCTTTTCACTAACGGTTCACCGGTGACGTCGTCGGTAAAAGGAACTTTGGGAGGGTTGTAGTCTATGTTATAAATTCTATTACTCCCAGGATGGATCCACCTGGCCTCTATTCTTTGAAGGATTACCTTCTGATCCACGTCCAATTCCACAACAAGGTTAATATTCGAATTAGCTGGTCGAAGCATCTCATCCAAAGCCCGGGCCTGGTGGGAAGTACGAGGAAACCCATCCAAAGTCCAGCTAGTAGTGTGGTTGAGCCAATTCATGTGGACCAATTGGGAGTTGATAAGCTGGACCATCATGGCATCGGGAACCAACCCGCCGTTATTGATGTAATTTGACGCCTGTTTGCCAATGTTGGTGCCTTGAGCCACTTGGCTCCGGAGAATATCTCCCGAAGATAAGGCGTGGATGGATGGGAACTTTGCAAGAAGGCGAGAAGTTTGGGTACCCTTGCCGGAGCCTGGTGCTCCTAGAAGGAGAAGCCGCAATGGCCTGGTTAATGACATTGTTAGAGTGGAGGTGGTTAAATTGATAAGCTGTGAAACTTTCCACAGTATTAGCCTCGGGGCTCGGGACTCGGTCGAAGGATTCACACGACTCAAAATATGACACCTTCGGTCCGAAGGAATCGATACCCCAGGATATCTACAGGCTCTCTAATAATACAGTCGTGAATTAAACTAACTACTCATCGTCGTCATCAGAATCAATGATTCTTCTCTTCTTTCTCTTGGTCTCTTCCGGCTCCTGGGATCTATATTGGGCGTCTCCGTCTTGCTTCAACTGTTTCAATCTCTCGGCGCCTCTTTCGAATTCTTCTTCTTCCTCTTCGTCATCGAAATCACCTTCCTCTTCTTCCTCATCATCGTTGGCCACGAAATCATCTTCCTCGTCATACTCGTCACCACCATAAGTCCGGGCAAATCTTTCGTATGCGGGCTCTCTTTCCTCACGTCCATATCTGGTGGAAGGACCGGCACCTCTATCCATGCGTTCTTCTTGGAGTCTTCTCTTGGATTCAAGTTGTCTCTTTAACTTTTGAGTTTTTCTTTCGTTTTCGTCGGCCAATCTTTGTTTCAACATTGGATCGTCGTCAGTGATGGTGTTTAAAATCTTGTCTTTTCTTTGTATATTCTTGACCGCCTGAGTCAATTTTGTGTGAGTCGAAGTGTGGGTCGAAGCAGGAATCAAATTAACTGTCTTGTTCACTATGGCATCGTTCTGTAAAATCTCGTATGTGTCATGTGTTTTCACCAAAAAGGTGTCCTTTATAGGCAATTGTTTGTAATCGAACAATTCATTCCCGATTTTAAGAGAAACGGACCCATCATTCCATTCGACAAAGTGGGCGTTGGATTGTTTGATAATCTCATCATTCCCACTGTTAGAATATCTCCATCTGATGGTGTTTTCGTTCAAGAGCTTTTCTGTCAGCAATTCACTCTTGGCTTGCTTGTCGGTAAGCTCTGTATTTTGAGACCTGGCCTCTGCATTGTGGTTGACCTTGTCTTTGAATTCATTGGGATCAAACGGATGGGCCTCGACATTGAGAAAAACCGGCATCTTAAGCATGTATGTGTCAGCCTCAGCCTTCTGGTTCACAGCATGACGGGGAAGTGATAAGTCGATGGTCTTCCGTTCGACAAAATCCTCTTCATCCTCGTCGTCATCCTCGTCGTCGTTATTGTCATCTGCCACTTGAGTGGTCTGGGATTTTCCTTGGTCATCGTTGTCAGATTCTCCAAACAAATCATCGACGTCATTCTGCACGTCGTCCTCGCTGACATTACGAAGCGATCCTTCCTCGTCCGACATGATACGGTCTTTTGGTAGAGTAGAAGGTGTTTTGCTGGTGGAGCTGAAAAGTTATGGCGACGCGCGCACGACCACCTGCGAAGAATAGAATGGGTGAGCTGCGATAATTAACGGACAGCCAACAAGGGTTCAGACACCGTGACATACGCCCGTTAGGATTACTTGTTGGGTGTACGAACTGCTACTATTCGGGTCAGTGGCCAAATCTGTTAATTGGTGGTGGCATAGAGATCATCTGGCGAGTCCATTGTACGGAGAAGAACTTGCACTGGTAATTGGAAGTCCGCTCCAGACAGGCACCTTAATTCAAAGAATGTTTCGCTGTAGATAAGGATTATAGTAGACAGATCATAGGGAACTCAACTAGAGACAGCTTCGGGTGACTTGGACTATTTGGACCGCTCAGACACCGCTTGATGGGGCCGTTTTGTCAGTCAGTCCAGAGCCCAGCATCATCCAAGATGTTTGCTGCGGTTGGACTTACCACGAGGTCCCTCACTTTTCCTTCGATCGCTTCACCAGCAATCGTCGTCACCCAGTTTCATGGACCCCCTATTATCTAGAATCGTTATCAATTACATAGCACCAGTGCTCATACTACAAGGATGCAAATAATAATTATATTACACGAACAAAATAGCCCTAGGGGGTTCAGAGTCCCTGATCCAGCCAACAAAATCAAATTATAACACAAACAACAACAGAAAAAGAATAAATAAAAGATCTAGGTAATGACAGTGTAGGTTAATAAAGGTTCTCTGTAGGTCGAACCAAAGGAGGGTATAAGTTTGTAATTTTCACATCAAATTAATGTCGAGCAAAAGATATTGGGGCTTCAGCTTTGTTCGGCAGATGTGACCGATTGTTGGGTTTGGCTAGCTTGAGGTACAGAAGTGTTTGAAGGCGTGGACACAATTATTGCCACCTTCTGTTTCTCTCGCTGGGGTTCCTGGGGTTTCTCTTCCTTGGAGTCAAACTCGGGGGCACCACTTGAATGTAAATTCATGTTCCCTGAATGGAGTTCATCCAAGTCTGAAATATCAATCTCATTATCGTCGTCAGTTATTTCATAATCGTTATCATAATCCGACAATCCCAACGATTTGGAATTATCGCGGAATCCAACCATATCCTGGGTTGTTGATATGGGCAAAGATTTGCTGTACTGGCGCTTAAATGGCGCTTGTGGCGGCTTGCTCAATATATTGCTCGATTCACTTTCGATTGGAGTTGTACTAGTAGACGTTACATTACTGCACTCATTGGTACCATCACCCCCAGTGAAACTTGTATTAACGTGGGGAGTGGGTTGCAAATCATCATCATCGCCTTCCCCCAAAACGTCATTAACATCAAGCTGTAAATTCAGCACCCCCCGTTGGGGACTGGTAGTGGTATCAGAGGCGGTAGGTTGGGATGATGATGAGTTGGCATTACCAGCAGCTCCTGTCTGTTTGGGCAATAATTTGTAGGCATATTGAATCAAGAATTCCACCACAAGTTGCGATAAGGCGTATTCCACAGGATCCATATCATGATTTGGATGCGATAATATTGACGGTTGGAAAATGGCAGCAAGATTACGTGACGACATCAAATTTTCATCAGAATGATTTTGCACCATGGACAACAAGTCCAATATATAGAACAAGAGTTGCTTGGATAGTATTGGCAACTCGTCTACCAAGTGCTTATATTCATCGATGACTTCGTGGACATCTCTGCTTAATTTTTTGTAATTTTTCGATTTCTTGGCCGATTTCTTAGCAGCAGCATCGGCCGCCGCCGCTTCTTCTGCTGTCGATCCATATTGTTGTTGACTCTGGTGATGGGGTATTTCTGAATGTGACTGGGAGTTGGTTGAGGTGAGATTATTATTAGATTGGCTATTGGAGTCTGGGTTATTCAACCTTCCAATGTTGGCTTCGGTTAATGGCTGCGACTCGGTGGAGTTCAACAATTCCAGAGAAGAATTGGGTGATTTTGGCTTTGGTTGACTGGTATTCGACTGAGCTGACACTTGAGGTTGCACAGTGGTGTTAGGGGTATTCACGAGAGGTCTCAAGCTCTTGTTTGGATTTTCAGCCTTGTACTTCATGTAGTTTATTATTCTGGTTCTAGAGCGTAATGGGTCTCTGAATGCCTCGTAGAGTTCCAACGGTATTAAAGGTTCGGGCAAGGCATTCAAGTATCTTCTAAGAATAGAGGCAGCATCGTGAACCGTGTATCCTTCCCAGTTGAGCTTCTTTCCATACAGTGGCGGCGAATTAAATATCACCTGCAATTCTTTCAATCTTTTGGAAGAACCACCTACCCGGAATATTCCTTCCACTGTCAACCCATTGTTCTTCAAGTACACACCACACTTGGCCACCACAATGGGGATTTCACCGTAGGTGACGCCAGGGTCGGATGGATTGGGGTTCAAGATGGAGATCTTTGCCGAAGCTTCCTTGATGGCATCAGCAAGCAGCACCCCAAAGTACTTGCTGTTCTCGTCTACCAACAGGTGGTGCTGTAAGAACGAATCACGGTGTTGTCTGATGCTGGCGGATTTGTCTGACTGGGTAAGGGAGTTGGAGCGCACGCGGTTGACGTTATTGGAGGATCTGGACTTGTGGTTGAGCAAGGGTCTCAACAACTCGCTGTGCTGTTGCATGGGCATGGGCTGGGTGGGAGGAGACGTGGAGGTGGTAGGAAAGGGATGGGCGCTGGCACTGTGGGGGATGGCGGTGGGAAGCTGGCCGAAGGACGCCCGGGGTTGGATACTGTTGTTGGTGGATTTGGAGGGCGAGCGGGACTCGTTGGAAAGCAAGTCGTTATCGGAGGTGATTTCGTTGACGCTCTCGTTGGAGAGCAAGTTGCCTCGTTTGAGGTTCTTGACCCAGCCAAAGATGGAGTTTCTATTATTAGGAGACAGGGAGTGACTCATGGCAAGAAACAGGGCCAGGGGAAGATGGTTGCGAGTATAATGAGGGCAGGGACAATGAGGACTGGTGCCACTGGCGGTGCTTTAGCGATGTTTAACCGTTGAAACAGACGTGTCGAGAACCGGGCTGGCGGTAGTGATGGGGCGAAAACGGCTCAGTAACTGGGACCAGAGCTGATGGACGTACACAGGGCACAGTGACAAAATATCACACTCGATGACAGGTGAACCAGGGGACAAGGTGGGAGCGACGGAGTCAAAGATGAAACAACAAAATGAAAACTGGTGGTCAAGGTTGTGCAGTAGTGCAGCGGATTGTTGGCAAGGGTCTGCAAATGATTTTCACTGGTTTTGGTGGGGAACTCAATCAATCTTATGGAGCGTCATCTATTTACTAGAAAAGGACGTGTCTGCTTTATTAAGGGCAAGTTCAGAGAGCACAGGAAAAAAAAAAAACCAATGCGTCAACGCCTGGTGCGATGGTTAATAGCGAGGTTATTTTTACCCTGAAACGATGCCAGGACAGAGGTACTAAGCCGGCGAGGTGGACGGGGGAATTTATTTTTCATCGTTTACCGGGATGTGCTACGATTTACTACCGTGGGCCCATTCTGGGGGCCGCCAAGCACGGGACGGTTGATGATGGCGATGGGGACGGGGCGCTCAGCCCAGCAACATGCGCATCACCATCCCGACGTCATAGCGACGTGCCACCAGTGTCATACATTCGCTAGTGCTACGGATCCGCCGCACACTACCTCTGGGCAATTGGGACAATTGGGGGACAGTTTGGCTGAATCTGGCAACAATGGCTTGGGTGTTAGCGGAGGCCGTGAACAAACGCAACCATCAATAGATCCCGATTGTGGGCCAGCTATAAATAGCAGAACATCAGTCCGCCACCGATCTCGAAGGAGTTCCCCACAATCAAATAGAGGCGTCGCAGCACTGGGATCCTCCCTACGAACGATCTCCATCAGAACACTTCACCCTGAGATGATGTTGGGAGAGGGCGGCAGGATGGGGGGGACAAACTGAAACTTGTAGCGCAGGGTTTAGGGAGAGATTTAGTGAGAATTTAACGGCGCTGGGTGCGCCTCGCTACCACCGTAGGCAGAGAATGTTACGCGGGCCCCGGCGCAGCTGTCAGGTGACAGGGGACCCGACGAGACGGCGGTGGGGGGTTGAGGGGCGGGGCCAAGGGCTAGGTGGCTGCAGTAGAAACCGCAGAATCGACGTGGCATGGGCGTCGCATGCTTGTGCAGCTGCCTAGAGTCTGCAATTGGATAGGGGCATGTAGGCAGCAGTCACATGACGGCCTAGACCCGCCTGATGCCAGACTCGGCGTGGTCCGTGAGCAAGGCTTGGGCCATGGTGCCAACAATAGCAGACGGGCGCGTCACGTGACCCAGTCAAGGCGGCAGTTATTTTTAGGCTTCTGCCCAAAAGGCTAGCCCCTAAGCCGCACTCATGCCCGAATTTTGCCTGTTTGAGCCAGCAGACGTGACGGGCCTGCAACGTGAGATACTCGGTATATTATTTTTATGCGCCCAGCTTGATAAATTGTCTGTGAGCACCAGAAAATGGACAATTATAATGACGCGTGTGTTGGAGCTGCCTAAAACATTCTCTCGGCTATGCCTGTGATTTCCAACAAACTAGCCGAGCCCCCTATTGCCCAGCCTCGAATGTTCGCTCACATTAGGCAAGGGACCAGGTCCCCGGGAACGTGACATGCTCCACCCAAAGACATGCTGCCACTCTGCGACAGGTGGATGCGATGCACCCTCTATCGCTGGCTTATGCGCAGTACATGGCGTTAACCAGCGCTTCGTTTATGTAGCCAACCATTTTCATATGTAATTTGATTGGACCGCCACAACCCCAACTACGAGGTCTGTACATGTCGTCTGTGCTTAATGTAGCACCGCTAAAAAATCACGGTGGCCGTGTACTGATGGTAATAAAAATGGCCCGATTAGTGTAGCCATACGCGTCTCTAGAGTCAATTCTGCACATGCCCTGTGAACGATATTTCAGTACATGCATGCACTGGAGTGCTGTTTACGGCTGCAACTATCCCGAGCCACATAGCGAGCCGGCAATACGCCAATGGTCGTTTCAATGCTTCCTCTTAATACTGGACGTTTAGTGAACCACACCTTATTTGAATAGCGGCCCGTCTACGATCGCTATGAGGCTGAGACGGCTGTTCCCAGTGAATGCTCATATTGCAACTACATAGAAAATTAGTGTGGAGGACGAGCAATTGGATTGCAACCTCTCATGCCGTTGTAATTCCGCCAAGTAGGCTATCCTCGTACTTCACTCGTTCTGGAGATATCAGTCACTGTCTGCCACGAGCCTTAACGGTGATTGGATGTCCCCAGGAGATAGCAGTGGTCGAGCTAATGGACTCTAGAGCTTCGTCCGCTGCGACGACCTCTATCCATGGCCCTCTTCTCGGAAACTAACATGTGACAATTCTTCATGAATGATGGCGATGGCTTTTTTCTTACGGCGAATATCGTCTACTTTGGCTGTAGCACGTAATGTGACCTCCTTATCGTCACTTCGGTGTCGTGATTGTACTATGTATTCACCCATTGCCAAAGCCCGCTACTTACTTTCCTTCGTGCTTATATTGCTTTCACGGGACTTATCCAGATCTTCTCCTGCGATTGTGGGCCATCGGGAACTACATACCTTAATGCATCGGCTCGTCGACATTTATCGTACTATGGATGTAAGAGTTAGGGTGACGATTCTCATGCACCACGCCATAGTTTTCGTTACTGGCACAGGCACTTTTTTGGCTCACTAAGATTGAGTCCAGGAATAATGTAGCGATCCTGAACACCTTTGGTAAATCTGTTGTATCTATGTAGAAATTGCTTCCTATTAAATCTTCACATTTTACATGGCCCATTGATCCTAAATGTATCCGAATTTGCTGGCTCCAAGTTTCTAGAGATTTCGCTAACATCAACCAAAGCGGCCAAGGACATAGGGTTGGAATAAAACCATGCTTAACCTGATGCCCATAGGTTCCGTATCCTACTTGATCGGGTATAGGAAGACCTAAAGTGGCGGGTTTCTCCCCTATTTCGGAAGTACACGTTGTGTTGTGATCCTTTCGCCATATTAGTGCCTCCATGGTGTTCGCGGCCCAAACGCCGGCTCCACAAGGCGATGGTGGTCCACACAGATCATTTAGAAATATCTGCCACCCTACCGGCACTGTAAAGTTACAATTATCAATAGTTATTCACTGAACCAAATTCAAGGTATTAACCCTCGAAGTGGCTCAGTTCCCAGTCATGTGGGATCTGTGATAATTTATGGAAAATGACATATTATATGCAATCGGCACCCGTTATCAACACTGAAAAATAATTGGATTGTATGAATCACTTGTACCATAGTCTAGATGGATCTAGGTGGCCCAGCAGTGGTGGTTCAGACAATTGTGTCCCTGGTTGATCCACATAAGTGGCTTCGATTAGTAATAAATTGCTCAGTAACCACTATGGTCTATTAAATTGCTCAGCTATGGGGATTGATCTTAATATTGCGGAGCGGATGGGAGCGCTGTGTAATTGAGCAAATAAATACCGAGGTTGGGCCCGGCCTAATTTCCTGGTTTTCAACATCACCCACTGGTAGTCTAATCTATCTAGCTAGCAAGTCCGTACCACAATTAATTATGTCTCATCAAAAAGTTGAATTGCCTAAATTAGACTGGGCCTATGATGCCTTAGAGCCATATATTTCTGGCCAAATCAATGAGATTCACCATAGCAAGCACCACCAGGTCTACGTTAACGGATTTAATGCTGCTGTTGATGCTGTTTCCGCTGCCACGACCAAGGGTGATGTTAAGGGGGTTCTTGCTAACCAACAAAACTTGAAGTTCCACGCTGGTGGCCACAGAAACCACAGTTTATTCTGGAAAAACTTAGCGCCAACTTCTCAAGGTGGTGGTAAGACTCCTTCTGACGACTCTGCTTTGGGCAAACAAATCAAGCTCCAGTATGGCTCGGTGTCGAAGCTAATTGAGCTTACTAACGCCAAGTTAGCCAGTATTCAAGGTGCTGGTTGGGCTTTTATTGTCAAGAACAAGGATAACGGTAACAGCTTGGATGTTGTCACCACCTACAACCAGGATACTGTCGTCGACCCATATTTTCCATTGGTTGCAATTGATGCTTGGGAACATGCTTATTACTTGCAGTACCAGAATGTCAAGGCCGACTACTTCAAGGCTATTTGGAATGTCATCAACTGGCAAGAAGCCGAGAAGAGATTTCAAGAGGATTAGTCCTGATATACTTAGCGTATTGTAACACCATATGCAATGAATAATTGAACGATTCAATTGTCGAGAAATTGAGTAGCCTAGTAGTCTGGTTGTGGAAACATTTGAGTGATCCTTAATTGCCCAAAGCAAGGAATAGCCCGCGCTAGGAATGGGATAGCTATTCGTTCAAAGTTGTTTTGTCAAAACAGCAAACTTAAAGTTGATAGCCTGCCTGTAGGGTATGATAGCTATCAATGATGTGGCTTATTGCCCCATTGACCCGATCAATAATGAGAGTCAATTATATAAGCACTTAAGACAGCTGACAGATTTTTCGCAGCCGTTATTCACTCAATACCAGTTACCTAAGAACAGGTGCTACATTAGGATTAATATAATTATATTATTTATATTGCATTATAGATTAAAGAGGATTCATATGAATCGAAGAATTAAACCTATCGTAAACGTAAGAAGTCGAGAGGCGTGTTTGTTCGAGATAAATTTCGAAAGACTCGTCCTATCATTTCAGTAATTGTTTTTAGGACTTTAAACTGAGACTTCTTCGACTTCAGAGACAACTTCATTCTTTCCAACGGAGGAGATAGACTTGACACCAACATCTCTGAAAGCGTGTTCGCTAGGAACATACGAAGGAGTATTCCAAGCGTGTGGGACATTGTTCCACATTTCATCGGCTTGTTCCAAAGTTAATCCCTTAGATTCGTAGACCATAGCGTAGACAAAGAGACCACCGAGGACGTTACATCCACCCCAGATGAAGAAGACCTTAGCACCCAAGTTAGCGTTACCCTTTCCTGGGTCGACCAAGTATGGAGTAGCGTAAGCAATAGCCCAGTTAAGCAACCAGTTAGAGGCGACACACAAGGAAATGGACTTTTGTCTGACATGCAATGGGTAAGCTTCGGCACAAACAGCCCAAGCAAGAGGACCCCAGGTGGCTGCAAAACCAGAGATAAAAATACAGACGAAAGCAACCAAACACTTGTTAGCAGCAGCACTGTGACCATCGGCGACACCAACAATAGCAACAATGAATTGAGAAACACACATGACAATGGATCCACTCAACAACAACTTTCTTCTTCCGATGATTTCGACTAATGCAATACCTGGAACGGTACTACCGACGTTAACGATACTAGTAGCCAAGGAGGTTAAGAAAGAGTTCTTAATACCAGATCTTTGGAAAAAGGTAGTACCAAAGTAGAAAATAAAGTTAATACCAGTCAATTGTTGGAAAGCTTGAAGACAGGTACCCATAACAACTCTCTTCAACTGTCTGTTCTTGGTAGAGAATACCTGGAACCACGAGGCAGTACCGTATTGGATTTCGTATTCGTAAGCAGCCTTAATGTCTTCGTATTCTTCGATCAAGTCAGGGTGGTCCTCTGGTAACTTTCTCAATCTAGACAAAGCAGCCTTAGCAGCACTTTCGTTGCTTCTGGAGACGAAGAATCTTGGAGTTTCTGGCAAAATGAGCATACCGAGTCCCAAAATAAGGGCCCACAACATTTGAATGGCGATTGGGATTCTGTAAGAACCAGAATCATTTCTGTTGTGTGTACCTTGATTAACCAAAGAAGCCAAGAAGATACCGATTGTGATAGCAAATTGGTAGAAAGAAATGACAGCACCTCTGATCCACTTTGGAGCAGTTTCAGCTTGGTATAAAGGAATGACAGCAGAAATCAAACCAACACCGAAACCAGCGATGGCTCTACCAGCACACAAAAGAGGAATCGAGGTAGCAGCGGTTTGCAAGATAACACCGAGATTGAAGACAAACAAGGTGGAGATAATCAAGGTCCATCTACGACCAATTCTATCCGAAAGAAGTGGAGCACCAAGCGCACCGAAGAAAGTACCGACAGATAAAATAGACACAATAAGCGAGGATTCGGAAGAAGAAAAGCTTTCCTTATTTTTAGGGAATCTTGCTTTCACGTACTTCATGGCCATGATACCAGAAATAGTACCAGTGTCGTAACCATAAAGAAGACCACCAATGGAGACGAAAACACCAACGAGGATACCCATGGTGGTCGATCCGGCCTTCTTTTCGCCGACATCAACGAATCTTTTAACGAGATGATTATCTTCCAAACCCATATTGAACTTTTGTAATTGAAAGATTAGTACTGAGGATTTACAAACTTCGGGACATGGTCCATGTATTTATACTTTTGCAAATCGTAGCCACCTCTAACCCACATAAGGTGGCTACTTCGAGAAAAACATTGGCAACCCCGGTCAACTATGGGGTAGATGGGGTAAAAAAAATATTTTTCGGGTAAAATCTTTCTCCAGCTACAGGGCTTCCACTTCAGAGTGAGATATTACTGGAAAATACTGCGACTTTGTGGTCATTGGTTTTGTAACCTTTGGATTTTTGTGGCACTTTGCTTTTGTGTCGTATAGATATGCCGAAGCACAAAACACATCGATTAATTACTGCGAGGGAGAGGTTTAACTTCAGGAACATGTTGCGGAGAAAATTAGGGTTGCAGTGGTTTTTCCTTCTGTTTTCACTAGGGCCTCAGGTAGCCAGTTTTGTTAGCATGATAACCCCATTAAGCAGGCTACTGGACCCCGGTCTAAGGGTTCAGAGTACTGACTCAGATAAATCTTGCGTCTTGTATTGGCCCTGGTCACGCCGATTTACGAGCAGGAACAACTTCGAACCCCGCAGCTGGATTATCCCGTATATTGCAAACACAATGCGGCGTGGGAAAAAATATTGGCGTTCAATTATTGGGGTAAGTGGGGTGCATGTTCGGCGCTCCTAATGACTAAAGGTCATTTCTTACACGATGCACTTCATTAAGGAGATATGCGGAGGAGGTAGTTGGACTATAATGTTGGCGCCGACAAAGGCAATCGTTCAAACCCCAGTTTGGGGCTCCTAGCGAGTAGTTTTGGTGGTCATACCTGCTGCCATCGTCCAGGATAAATACACGGCTCTGGTGAGAAAATATCGTAAATTATCTGAAATTTCTTTTCAGCAAGCCGCACAACACTGCTTTGCGATCAAATTAATCCGCATGCGGCTCAAGATGGACACCATACACATACGCCGTAGGGCCAAGAGCTGCCACGCCTCGACACCTATGCCTAAGCCCACAGCAGGAGGTGACTGATGCATCTGTACCCAAGCCTCCTGCGTGATGGATTGCCAGGTGGGTACCCTAGTTCTTGGTCAAACGGGCCTGGTGTTGATCGCGCAAGCCCCTGGCTGTCTTGAACGTTGGGTCGAACACTGCGATCGCTAGAACTAACGATCCCATTCATCATCACCGCCGACCTGAACACATCCCCTTCACCAATAATTCTATCCTGACACGAGATGCAGATATTTTTTGCAGAACAACCACAAACTGCGTCGTTTAATACCACGGCATTGCGTACCCCACGCAATTATTAACCGCCGCGATTGTTTACTCGGAAGCCAGCGGTCCTAGTAGGCCTCCAGCTTTGTCCCATTTTGCGTTTGTGGCAATTCCTCGATCTACCCCGTTTTTCCTAAACCACTCACGGCACATTTCATTAATCCGTATCCCAGTAATTCTAGGATTATTTTTTAGTTAATAAATCCATTACTTTTACGATGGGGATAATTTTGTATGGTCCACCAATCAGTCCTCACTATTGTTACAAAACATACGAAGTTTTGACCTTGGTAGCAACCAGGTGCAGATACCCGGATCTTCAACGTTCGCTGTTGTGGAGTTGGCTGCGGGGCAGATCCATGGTGGGGCCCATAAAATTACACGGAGCCAAATTGCCAGGTTGGTGAAGGGCCATTGGCTTTTTCCGTGGCTGTCACCCCACCCAGGTTCCTGGGTTCTACAGTTTGGGAAGTTGCGATCACCACACTTCCGTTTTCTCGGTCGCCTCGATCAGCTACCGTTGGTGACTCCGAGATTGGCGTCCGCGGTATTTCATTGCGGCCCATCGGTAATTCTACTGTTGGTGAGATGCGATGGTGCACGTATTTTTCCCGAGTATAGCTACACGAACATCCGCCAGGAATGATGAGACGTGCCAAGGATCAATGTGTAGGGCAGATTCGGTGGTGGCAGTATCGCCAGCAGAAATGACACCTTCTCACCCGATATTTTTCCATGCTCCATTAAGAATTCCCACAGCAATGTTCCAGCATTGAACGGGTGATATCATCAGGTGGTATGAGCGGATTTGTCGCTAACTGATTCTGCTGCATCGCCCAATACAATGCAATTTACGTTTGGAATTAGTAAATCTCTCAAACAATGGGACTATACTTCCGAAATTACTTTGAAATTACCCTTCGCATTTGCCCGCGATGAGGGGTTCAACTAACTACACAATTACTGGGGAATTTGCCCCAAAGAAGACATACACTGCTTACCCCGATCGAGCTGAAATTAGTGGTGTGTTTGGGAAGGCGAAATCGGGCCTATGAGCGGCTTCGGCAGACCTCAGATTGGCAATTCATGGTGTTACCAGGGGGTCCAAATGGTTTGGTGGCCCTACTATTGTAGTCCGTAAATATTATTGTTGTGAAACGGGTTCGTACATATATGATCTGCAGCTAGAGTTGATTATGTACGAGGGATCTGCGTATGCGTTGGATGCTTTAACGTGGGACCAATGGCCTCTCCTCTATTGGACATCCCTTGAATTTAGCAAGTAGCTCATCATATGATGAGCCTACGGTGTTTGGGTGAGAGCGGGCCCATTTCGTGCGGTACAAGCCAACTCCCAAACAATTCTGAGTCCTTGTGTGAGGCATCCCCGTATGTTTGTAGACTTGTTCTCAAACTCACAATATGAAGTTTACAGTTTTGTTTTACTTGGTAGAGGTACTGCAACCACTCGACACTATTTCGTTAGAATTTTGACAAAAATCAGCCAAATTGAAAAAGTCCACCGAACATAATGCCAAAACACATTATTATGAAATTTAAAAGATTTTCTGGGTTCATCTACAACACTGCCTACGTTCAAATAGCAATAGTCCGCAGTGTACGGAAGCTCTTAGAAAACAATTCCACCAACACACGAAAGCAACTAATGACATCACAGCAACCAGGTTCCCACAAAAGCAAGGTGAGTACATTCCACGACCAGCCACCCACCATAGATACGATTCATAGAACCTATCGATATAGCGCAGTTACCGGACTAACCCCCCACGCGCATTTGTCACCCTAATGCGGTACCTCGTCTAGCTCTCACCTATGTCTGATGGCATCGTTCTATGCTTGACCGATAATTGCGGTGCTTACAGGGTGCACCTGACTAAGCGTTCCATTTGACGCACCGAAAACTCCGGCCACTGTGGTTCCTGCCGCACTATGACATGGGAATTATTTGTAAGCGCAACCACAGCAATTGTAGTCGTAGTGTCCCATGGTGAGGTTCTACAGTACTTAAATAGACAGTGTGACCGTCCAGAATTTCCCAATTGACATTCTTCAGTCTCTACTTTTCAATTATACTAAAATGGTTTCTGTCTTTCTTACAGGTGCAACTGGATACATCGGTGGTCAAGTTTTACATCAATTGTTGAACAACCCCGATAACATTGAATTTACCGTCACTGCATTGGTGCGTTCCGAGGAGAAGGCCAAGAACCTCAAGGCTCGGGCCAATCAGCACACCGTGAACAACAGTTCTGTTAAAACTGTGGTGGGCTGTTTGGATGATGTTAATATTATCAAGGAGTTGGTGGAAAAGAACGAAGTCATTATCAACACTGCCAATGTTGACCATGTTCCTTCGGCCCAAGCTTTGGCAGATGCTCTTCACAAGACTTCATCCAAGAAGATCTTGATTCACACATCAGGAACTTCGATCATTGGCGAAGACTTGAGTGCATCCAAGGGTCCCTCGACAAAGGTGTACTCCGATACGCACAGCATCGACGAGATCAACTCTTTGGACTTGAAACAGCCCCACAGACCAGTGGATGAAATCGTGTTGGATATTCACAAGCACACCGATAAGGTGGTCACCACCATCATTTCGCCCTCTAACATTGTGGGGATTAGTGACGGTTACGACAAGGTGATTTCGGTCCAGTCTCCGGTGCTTGCCCAGATTTCCAAGAAAAAGGGGCAGCCGGTCACTGTGTACTCAGGTAACTACATCTGGAGTCATGTCCATATCAAAGACTTGGGAGACTTATACTACTTGATTCTCGAGAAGTTGCTCCGTGATGAAAAGATCCCTGTCAATTACAACGGCTATTACTTTGGTGCGTACACGCTTCCCAATGAGCCTGCTCCCACCACGGAACCAAGTCCTATCGAACATACCTGGAGACAATTATCCGAGTTTATTGGTAAGAAATTATACGACAGAAAATTGATCAAGAGCACCGAAGTTGCTGAGCTCCAGCCTGAAGAAGTGGTCAAGCTTGCTGGATTCGAATTTGCTCCTCTTTTATGGGGAGCCAATTCCAGAAGCAGAGCCGATAATGGTTACGCAATTGGATGGCACCCCAAGTACAGCGCTCTCAACGACTACTGGGATGCGATTGAACAAGATATCGACTACTTGGAAGAGCACCAGTTATTTGATTAAATAGATACTACAATATAATAACCGACATTATTGCTCATTGAATTCGTAAATAATTTATCTATAGCTCTATTATTATACTCTACCATCCAAAGGACTCGGTATGAAGATATATTTCTTCGATTGAACTGCGGTTCAAATCGTTGTTGAACACCAAAGGCTGAAGTCTTGAAACCTCGGTACTGACTGCCATTTTCATGGAGTCACTTCCCGAACTAACAATCATGTTTCTTCTAGAGAACGACTCCGAAAGATTCTCCAAAATCAATTTCAAGTCTGGTTTGAAGTTGTGAATCTCAAAGTGCCCACCGATACTAAGGGCCAGCAATTGCCTTTCCATTTCGTCACCAGCCTGCTTCTTTTCGTCAACATTTTCTTCAAGTACAGCGTCAACTTGATCAGGGACAGTAGCCTGCTCACGGGTGACATACACGTCAATGTTAATATAATCTCCTGCAATCTCCTGGCATCTGCGCAATTCTTCACGGATCCATAAGATATCATCACTGTGTTTCACCACCCATATAAAATTAATTCCTCTAGTGATAATAGACCTCTTTCCACTTTCACTCAAATTACGGATATGGTTGCTCAAAAATGTCAAGTATGGAATGGTGGCAGTCACACCAGAGCCAGTTGCCATTAATACAACTCTTTCAAAGGTGGTCACATCTCTTGAGGTACCTCCATATGGTCCATCAATATAAACGTCTTTTTCTTTGGCCACATATGTGTCTAATTGATCAAACAATAATTTAGTCAATCCACGTTTTGGAACAACAATAAACTTCATGTGCTGGTTTTCGCCCTTCATAGCCGAAATAGAGAATGGATGATTATCCAAGAATCTAGTACCAGTGAATCTCAAGAAACAATGCTGACCTGGCTGCCAGTCGTAGCCATATGTGTTTTCCACTGTGATTTCAAAAGTACCTTCATTCAATTTCTTCAATTGAGCCTTTCTGGGTCTCAAGAACAATTTGTTTGGTCTGAAAGCTGTCTTCATCAAGATTCTGTATAACAATTGGGTAGCCCAGAAACCCAAGGCTCCCCACATGTACTTCTGACAGTTCAATTGGTTGTCGATGTGCCATATTAAAGTCCCGAAGTAGCCAATTCCACAAATCCAGTGTAAGTGCCAGAATCCCTCATAAAAGTATTTACGGACCCAGGCTTTGGACATAATACACAAGATCCCCAAACAAATAAACGGAGGAATCCCGTTGTAGTAAACTTCGTCGGTGACAAATTTATTGTACAAATTGCTGGCACCACCTTCCTGAAGTCCTTGGCGAATAAACGGTATAACGTGGATAGCAGAAAGCACAAATGCTGCTGCACCAACGTACTGATGGTAAACATTCAACTTTTCGTAGCTGAATCCCGTCAAAACAGAAATCATATTGGATTTACCCGCCATGATGTAAATGAAAGGTGTCAAAGCAGTTGCCATGATTCCGGCTCTAACAGCCAAAGGAGGAGAGCCAAATCCACGGCATCCTCTGTACCAAAAATGTGGCACCAAACAGTAGCACAACATGTACAATGCTGAGACAAACATAAAGAGCGACGACCCAAGTGACAGCGGCAACGATGTGAAGAAACTGACTTGGGGTGGGATCTGCTTATAGCCAAAGAACCGACAGTACGCTACAAACACATCGACCAAATTGGTTCCCAAGTTGGAAGACTGTCTTTTGCGATAGAAATAATCCCGTTGCAAGAACCACACATGTTTGACAGTGGCTATGAACAACACCACGATCCCGAAGTACAAAGTATACTTCCCATACAATGGTTGATCAACCCAGGCAACTTCCTTTTGCAGCAACGTTTTGGCTGCCATGTAGGCAGGGTCGTCCATATCAGCAAGACAATCCATGCCTTGGAACGTAACACCTCTCTTGCCTAAGCCAAACATATTTTTGATGATTACAAGCACCTACAATGCCATAGGCTAAGTATTTATAAACATATTGTGGAGAGCAAATTGTTTGTTCCCATGTACCAGATAGGAAATTTATTTGCTCGCATCCTTGATCAATGAGCATTTAATTTGACAGATATGTTTACGGGAACACCATCGGCAGCACGAAGGGTAGAAAATACGGCGGATACAACGGCGAAAAAATGCCGAGCCCAGGAACGATCTCCTGGGCACCGTTATAGCCAGATCGAAGAGATGCCACGCCCAAAGGTCACTTTGCGTCGTATGGAGATTTCCGCTTTTTATGCCTGTTTCGCATTATTCTGGGACCCTACACTGGTTTTGTGCTTACATAAGGCAATTTGTAATTCCCAATTGGTTGTAGGCAGAGATTCAATTGGGCGAAAAATTGCTCGTGGTCCGCTGTTGCAGCCATATGCATAAGATATACCAAAAGAGAAATCAACTAGCTCAGCAACACACCATACAACACGAATCAAACGCTCCGAGGAGTACTCCCTCTGCCTCCTCGGAATGCTCGTTACTAGGATCATTTTCTCTATTTACATTCTTATTGTATTCGGTTTATTGTGGGGACAATCAGCCTGCACATAACCCAGATCCATTTACACTTCGATTCCGCCTTATCACCAGGAAACCCTGAATTCACGTCCGGTAATGCACACCAACTCCTTCGTCCCTGCTAGCCAAATATAATTTGCTCTTTATCTCGCTAAAAGCGCAATCGTTTCCCTTTTTTTGTCTGCCCATACAACCTCAAAGTAGTATATGATCGTTCGATAGCTGGATAACGGGACCAGCTGGTTCACAAATGAGACCAGGAAGAACCGAATCTCCGTATGGAGGCTAACTAATAATACAGTTGTTAGTCCCGTTTTTCGATCGTCTTCTAATCGTTCCAGCAATAAATTCCCCGGGTACTCTCCTTATGGCCGATAACGATAAACCATCCTGCACACAGTAACGGTTATATCACACCCGTGTTTGTTACAGCACTAAGTATCCCAAACCACCTCCATGTTGTGGCTACTTGTACTAGTTCCGTTGATACGGCTTGTGCATGCTGCTACATCAACATCCATTGTGGTAGAGCCTACCCCCTCCACCATCGTTGACATCTTGTCGTCCCAAGCTCAGTACTCGTACTTCCTTCGAACCCTCCAGAGAAATGGCTTGATACCGATAATCAATACGCTTGAGAACGTTACGTTGCTAGCGCCAATCAACCTGGCTTTTGCAGATGCAGATATAGATAAGGGGGGCCTCCGTTATACCCACGAGCTTCTACGCTATGTTATCAACCAAAAGTTCAGGGTTGGTTACATGGGACGTAACGAAGTCATGTTCACTACGTTGTACAACTATTCGGATACCGACAACTACACCATCAGCGTAACTCCCGATTTCAATGCTCAAGAATATGTCGTGGATAAAGTGTCTGCCATAGTCGATGAGGACATCTATGCAAAACACCAGCACTCGTTCATCCAGGGCATCGAAAAGCTTCTTCCATTGAAGCCCTCGTTGTGCCAATATCTCTTGAAAGATGAAGACGATGATATTCAATTTATCCGCAATATGTTTTGGCTGTTGTTTGGTGGGAAACACCAGACCTTCGATAATTCCCAGAAATACGGATTCAAATTACCCGCCACTTGTGAGGACTTCATGAAGAATGTTCATACGGTTTTTATTCCTAATGATGATTTTATTCACCAATCGTTACTGAAACTTCAAATTAAGTATTATACGGCGTTATATGACTCCGCAAAATCCGGAAAATATGATACTACCAAAGAATCCATTCTTGAAATGAAATTCGATATCTTTTTCCTTTTGCAGAATTTGATGCTTGGCGATTTAGTAGGTGGGGTGAACGGGACAAATCAATCTTACTGGAGCCAGACTAATCTTGTTAAATACCGGGTCAATTTAGAGGGTAACATCACTAAATTGAGCGATAAAATATCTTCAGAAAGGAGTCTCGTGTTGGCTAACGGAGTGATTCACATATTTCAGCCTACTATTCAAACCAAGGAATCAAGTAAGGTGAACTTCTTCCGTACTTTGAACATTCCTCTAGTTGAGATGATTCCGAAGAAGGCACTTTACGCCTTGCATTATTCCGGTTACGTTAAGGAGTTGAAGTTCAGGAAACTACTGTATTTGATAGACGGATCAACTGTCAATCAGACGATTTTCATAGAGCCCAATCAAAGAGACGATACAGAAGATGAGTTTCTCTTAGCGAATCGTGCTCTTGTGAACCAGATGGAAGCTTTCTCTGGTATTGATAAACAGGAGGCGGGGGGTGAAGATGAGGAGTTAACAAATTTGGGAATATATGACCTTGACCTCCAGTCATTCAGCTCCAAACAATCCTTGTTGTATCAGTTTGCAAATGAAGCGGTTGATCCAGATACGCTTTTGAGCGACGGCGAGTCTTCATATATATTGTTGGATTCGAAATTGTGTTCTAAGAAACGAATTGGTGGTTGTTTCCCATTAAAGCTATCTGCATCAAAAGAAAATAAATTGACAAATCTAACTCTTAATGATGATGTCAACATCGAATCTACACATTCATGTGCCAACAATACATTCCTTTATGTTGGAAATAGAGAAGTGAGCACCCCAATTTCATTCAAGCACTCATTAGGTGACCTCATTTCTAGTGGCGCCATTCAAAGACATGTCGAACATACTGAAATTGACAAGGAGAATTGCTTGGCGACAGTAGGATACCTCAACAAGCACGGTTTATTTTCTTTAAAAGAGAATGGTGAAGGATACTCCATATTTTTGCCATGTGCAAAATCATATGATCTGGAGTCCTCAAAACCCTCGTATGTTCCCAATAAAGAAGGATCATGGAAAAGATTAGGATTGGTATTAAATTATTTGGAGTCAAACCCGAAGGAGTTCAAAAACCTTTTAAAAGGCATGTTTTTGAAAGGTACTATTTATTCTAATTTTGGACTTTCAGACGGAATCGAGAAAATTACTACTAAAAACCTCAGAGGGGATAAAGTATCTGTCACTAATGGGTTTTATGATGGAAACTACGATCATATTATAAGTATTGATGATACCAAGCTTCGTATTCCTTTGAATTCGGACATCATTTTCAACCAGGGTGTGGTTCATGTGATTAAGACCGTATTATTGCCGAAAGAGCTTGAGATACCCGTCACAGATCTTATCGCCACTACATTTGATCCAGATTATCCACTAAACTCTTTTACGGAACTTGTAAAAGTGTATCCCAAATTGAGATCAATTATAGGATTGGATTCCGGAGCAGGACAGTTAAACTACTCATTATTAATTCCCACCCCAGAGTCTTTGAAAGACTTTAATATCACCACCGACTTTACAAAGTTATTGGATTTTATTGAGTTTCATTTAGTTCCAAACTCCGAGGTTGGAAAGATTCTTCATTGTATTGATAGTATGTTTTATGATGGTCCAGAACATGATCAGGATAGTATAATTCGAACCAATTTTACCAATAGCGCATTTACTTGTTACAAGAACCCTAAAAGTGGCAATAAGTTCCTCAAGTTCCATTCAGAAGATGAAGAAGACAACGAAGATGAAAAAAGTGATGAGTTTCGAGCCTTGTCATATAATAAGGATAAAGAAGTAAAGATTTTGTCTCATGGATGTACCACGTTGAAGTTCGCTGGAAACTCAACGAATGGAGCGTGCATCTTTCTACTTGAAAAACCTCTAAACCTCGATTGGCTTAACAAAAAGAAGGATGGGCTCCTTCCTATTCATCTTGGATTTGTTAGTATTGGTATTGGGATTATCATTGGACTTATCCTATTCGGTGGTATAATGATAGGTGCAGTCTTGTGCCTTGGTAACACGAAGAGAAAGTTGGACAAGCAAGTGACTTCAACTGATCACTTTGGTTTCCAATCCAACGAGCCATCCTTTATGAGAGTCCGGATCGACGATGATCAGCCGGTGTTCGATAGAGGATACGAGACTGATGTTGATGTTCTCAGAACAGAGCAAGACCAGTTATTGCCTAGTTATGGAACAAAGAGATATAAGAAGCGCACTTATGGGTCAATTCCTTCTGCAGCCAATCCAAGCATAGAAGTTTCACCACCACCCGATGGTGTCAGTGCCCCCAGATCGATTAAGGGTAGCAAGATTTCCAAAGGGTTGAATATCGATCACAACCTTCCGGGAGTCAATTATTAATATTTATTTCATTTTCAATTCTTAATAGCATATGGGATTTTCTTCCCGAATATCAACAGTTGTAGAAAGTTTACAGATATAACAAAGCGCCCTAAATTGTTCAGTGTAATGTCTAACGAGATTTCGCAGCCAACTACTGTGGCTTATTTCCATACTGTCCTATGTGCGGTGAAAGTGTCATTCTCACTGTGTCAAGAAAAATTATATGGCTCGTGGATCCTTCCCACGCATCGCGCGAGAAGCTCATCAACAATCGCGAAACATTTCTATCACATCAACAACACCATGTCGGACCAAATTCCCCAACAACAACAGCAGCACCCATTTCCAGACCAGAGCGGGATGCCAATTCCTCACCTACAAGAGGACGAAGATATTCAAATTGCCACGGGCGACGAAGAACCCCAGACCAAGCACTTGGACGATGAAGTTGCCCGGCTCAAGGCTGTTCTCAATTCCGAGAACCCCCACGCTCCCCAGACCGACGAAGAGAAGCGAGACATCGACTCCAGATCGGTGTATATTGGAAACGTGGATTACGGGACCACCCCGGCCGAATTACAGCAACATTTTGCCAGTGCTGGAGTGGTACAAAGAGTGACAATTTTGTTGAACAAATTCACTGGACAACCCAAGGGGTTTGCGTACTTGGAGTTCGCCGACGTGGACGGCGTTAACAAGGCGGTGGCCACGTTGGATGGTAGCAGTTTCCGGGACCGTGAATTGAAAGTCAGTGCCAAAAGAACCAATATTCCAGGCTTGAGCACCACCAATAGAGGCCGTGGCGGCCGTGGCGGCAGTAGAGGAGGATTCAGAGGAGGACCCAGAGGAAGAGGAAGAGGTCGGGGCCGGGGTGCTTTCAGAGGGGCTCCCCGGTTTGCGCCCTATTGAATGGTCTCCAACGACCAACCCATCTACATTATCCTTTCGTTGTTGTATTACTCTACTGCTTTAGCCCTCTGTTGTTTGCGGAGGTTAGCATCCTGGATGAGTTCAGCCATCCTGGGCTTGTCATCACCAGCCAAACCGCTAACAACTCCATCCACATCCCGAGCATTCTTTTCTTGTTCAAACTTATACTTGCACTCGAATGACTCGATTTCAATTTCCAACCCTACTATAGCCTTCTGTATGGTATTGGTATAGGACTCGGGAGCATCGCTTACCTTCCATGGGTCGTCCCGGGTCTTTTCTTGCTGATTGGTGAGCTTGTTCAATTGGCTCCGTACAAACCCAAAATCATCCACCACCTTAGACTTTCCCTTTATATGGACCGCTGCAAAATCCCACGTAGGTACATATTTGTGTGTCTCCTGTTTTCCTGGATAATATGACGGAGTGATGTAGGAATCTTCGGATTTGAAAATCACCAATACCTGACCATCTTGTAGATGGGGTCGCTGAGGGTTGACCTTGGCAATGTGGGCGTGTAGGTACTTTCTGCCATCTTCATCTTCTTTCAAAAAGAATGGAAAATGGTTGGCAATAATTCCCTCGGTAGGAGAACTGGTGACGACGGTTGCCAACGGATAAGTCTTAATAAGATACGTGGCCTGCTCCCAATCTGGCTCGTAGTACTTCTTAGGAATATACATGTTCTGGTAGCCAGCTTCAATGGGGGTCTACGGTTTCTATGGAATCTGGCGGTTTATTTATTAGTCAGACCCAATCGAGTAGATCGGACTGGTCAGGTTCCAGTTGCCTAATTCGGAGGCGCAAATTGTATATACGGTGGCCGCACCGCGAGATAACCGGCCTCGATTGCCGAATATAGCCCTACTTAGCTGTTACGTCTGGAGGGCGAGATATGCTAATATTAAACCTATATAGGCCAGTTTGAAATTAAGGTGATACCGTATTTCTTGTAATTATAAGCTTCGGCATATGCTAAAACGTCAAGGTGGCCCAAGTTCCAAGCACTGCTCCCACGATAGAGACAGTCACAGTAACCCAGGCCAAGGCTCTTTCCAAGCCATTGCTCTTGTGCTTACACAATTTCAAGTAGAAGAGACATGGCAATATAAGACACACCAAGAAACAAATCGATGCACCCAAGATTCCCACCACTCTATCAAATTCAGGGAACAAAATAGCCAATACCACAAATACGGCATTAATTCCCACTCTAATACAAACTCTCACCACCGACTGAAAGAACCTAACGGTCGACTTTCCACTGGGGACATCTACTTGACAAAGCACGTCCATGGTCGAGATGATTGGTTTGGCATTAAGTGGTGTCTTTGCGAGAGGAATTAAACAGATGAGTCCACTGATCAATGGATATACCCAAGCAGGATAACCGGCAGTCTCCAACACAGTGTTTGTGATTTCGTTGCTGCAATAGTGGCCATACATGAGGAACCCAATCACAGCCATGGAAAAATCCGTAAGTAAAGTAATGAAATAAGTAACACCCAATGTTTTCTTGAATTTGTGGGGGTGTCTCATATCACTTTTAAGATTAGGGAAAATTGCATGTCCCCCAAATGGAGCCATCAAGATACCGATTGCCAATAATAAATCGGCAGTTGATTGGGGCCACAAATTGGTTGGCATTACTTCAAGTAACGAGCCTGGAGCATCTGGCTTTAAAAGTCCACATACCAATATTAATAAAGTGATGGAAATAGTGGATAGAATTCCAAATAAGGAGAATATCGATAAAACAGATAACGGAAGGAATGTGAATGGTGTCAAAATGAAAAAACTGACGATTTTGAACCGAGTTGAAGTCCAAACTTCATCATCTCCAAGTAATCCATACAAGGAATCACTGAATAAGACAATTAATGCCACACCGGCACCTAACAAGTCAACAGAGAACACCAAGGAAATGAACAATTTAGCCACTGATCCATATGCCGCGTATCCCAAATCAGCATAGGTCATGATAGTATGATCACTATCCATAGACTTGGACAACAATGTAGCAGTCCAGTATGTAGCGAGCCCACAAAAAAGTAAAAGGGGGACCCCAATAACCCAGCCTGCCTTGTAAATCCCCACTGGCAATGCCAATAAGCCTACGCCGATTAAAACGTTGATGGAATTCAAAATGGTCTGAGGAGCAGTGGACTGGCCCGCAAGAACAGTGACAACATTACCATCCTTGTCTTCGATTTTCTTCAAATTGATATGGGTTGCAGAAGTGATTTGCGAGAGAGCTGACCGGGCACTCGAAACTGAAAATGAACGGTAGTTTCTATTCTTTGGAATGGGAGCACCGGGGGCCTGAGCCGAGTTTTGCCGTGACCGGCTATGGTTTATGGCATGGATGATATCATCCTGGTAGAACACATCGTTATGGATGAGGTTCTCATCGTTCATAAAAAGTTGATTTCTGTGACTAAGATCGTGGATCACGGTACTCAATCGTTCACCCCTAGCAGAAGGCACCAACAATTCTGGGTCAAACGTTTCGTCTTCATAATCGTCACCATCGAGGTTTTCAACGAAAAATGACCGCTTTTTGTGGATATCATTGTCGAGTTTGGACGCAGCAAACGACTGGGCCCGGGTGAACGAACTGGCAAAATTGTGAAGGGAATTGGGTCCCTTGAACGAACCGATGGGCAGATCGAGGAATGTTCGAGAAGGTCTCCTTACGAGAGGCGAATGCTCGTCGTCAGACATGCTAGTAGAAGATTGTAATAGGGTGGATGGGACAACGGAGTCGTCGACACTATCTGAAAAGTAGGGAGAGAAACTCGGCAGTTTGGAGAAATTGGGCGTTGACACACAGATAAGAGATACACAATTCCCGAGGAACTAGTACCACGTCCTAGATATGTTCAGCAGGCCTTAAAGCAGTATCAGCTGGGATATGGCTGGCGAAATCCTTACCGGAAAAATGATTGTATGAAACTGGAGAAGACGAGCCCTTATCTATTTGTAAACCCATCATGCGGCAGTAGGGGCGCGCGATGACGGCCTTGGCGCGGTATTTTCGTCTTGAACAATTCCGAGATGGTGTCAGGAATCGGAAGTGCCCATTGTACAATACAGTGGTAAATAACGGCATATTTGTTGACGTGGCCAGGGTCTACGTTAGTCAGGACTGGTGTAGATGACAATGCCCGAAAACAACGAGAAATATCGAAATACAGGCCCAATTGTAGGGGGTTTCCCATGGTGGAAAATTTGGGCGCACCTCGCTTCGTAAAATTGACTTCGGACAATAGGTACACGGTCAATTCAACTTCACCGTCAAAAAGATGTCAACTATTGGGGTTGTTTGTTTTTATTCGCAGTCTTAGACACATTTTCGCTTGTAGTAACCCCTGCTCCGGTCTAAACCGTCAAATCGTCGCTTCCATGCACCAAAAATGCAACGTCGCTGAATTTTTCATGACGCTTTTCACTCTTCAGCTTGGGCTCTTCGGCCTTGTAAACATCCAATTGCTTCTGACGCCTGATCTCGGGATCACAGTACGCCATCGCAGCAATTAGCGTGTAATATGCATCATTGGCGGCATTATGAAGATTGGCATGAGGAATATTGGCCAAGCGTAACACTCCTCGAAGGGTGCCGCCAGTGGAGCGGGATATTCCGTAGAGTTTGAGGGTATCCACTACTGGAATATTGTCTGGAAGATTGACTCCTATGCTCTTGAGCCATTTGATATCTCCCTCTATATTGTGACCCACCAAAACCCCACTTCTATGAATTATATATTTAGTGATGATTTCGTCTACCAATTTTCGGCTTTCAGCAAAAGTTAACACATAAGACTTTCCTCCCAGGAATTTGTATTTGTTGTCAGGTACAAATCGTCCATTAAATTTCTTGATATTTTCTTTGACAATAATGTGAATAGGATCTATGACAGGAAAAACCGATTGTTTCAGTTCTGCTGGCTCATACACCGCAACCCCAATCTCCGTCACCTTCAGGGGACTCTTCTCCCAGGCCTCCACGTCTATCGCTACCAATGGCCTGTCCCTAGTATAGACAAGATTCATATAAGATTTGAGCAAGTTCATTGACTTTTCAGTTCGGTCAGGAGTAAATTGAAAGTGACCCCCTCCCAAGTAAGTATTCACAATTGAATAGTACTGATTAGTAGGCTGGGGTGGCAAGTTTGGAGGAGGTGGAACATCCAGGGCACCATTTGCGAGAGTTTTGGAGGCAGTCGTAGGCTCATCGGTGATGGGTTCCAAGTTCATTTGCACCGCTTCACTTTGATCCGTGGTTATCTGTAAGGTGGCCAGTTTCAGGAACCGCCGGGCAGACTTGAGTACTGATCTGTTCATTACCCGAATCACTTGTAGCGACATCATCTTTTTTATGGCTGTCCCTTCAGATGCGATTATAAGTTCGCGCCCACTCACTTAACTGTAACCATACCAAATCATCACATCTTATCTTCCCACCAAAGGCTTGTTGTATACTGTCCCTTCCTATCAATTCACATGGCTGACAGAGTCGATGACACTAATGTCATCATGGACGAAGACCCGAGGCTCCGCACTCTTCAGGGATCGCCATCAGTAGACCAGATTCAGACAGTTCTCCAATCATTTGAGTTCGAACCCACTTCAGTCCGCTTGGTTCTCATCTTACTTAACTATACAGTGCCAGCAACATACCATTCGCTTCCCAAACATGTGAAGCTGCTCATAATACGGCAGTTCCAATCACTTCAAGGCCTCAGCAGCCTCGTGGCAAAAATCAAGTCATTGCAGAATTCTCTGGTTGACCTCAAAAACCCCATGGAAATATATAAGTCTATTCTTGAAACCACAGTTGACACTTCACTCCCTCAACAGTTATTTTCATCAATCTTGACCGCCATTGAAGCTAAAGAATTAGATAAATTATTGTTTAAGGGAAAAATGTTTTCACTTTGTGTTGAAGCATTCACGAAATTTGACATAGATCTTGATGGCAGCATTTTTGTTTCTCCCGAGGCCTATCTGGGACTCCTCACCAGACTACTTTTGTGGTTGTATCAGCACGAATATGACGTAAAGACGATCAACATGTTTTTGAATTCAATCAAGAGCTTCCATGCTTCAGGATTGCAACAATACTTTGACATCGTGTTCTCCAAGTCCAACTGGAAGTATTTTGTGACCACATTTAATAGCATGAGACTGTTTGAGAAGAAAGAATTTCTTCTTGCGTTCTACACTAAATTCTTGAATCGCTATGTCCGGAACGAAGTACCGAATGATACATTTATTGCATATTTTGAAATATTAGAATTTACCCATAAGTATCTCAACGATAGAGTCATTGACCAAGTCATTACCAATTTGAATAGTTCCTTGAATATTATCGTGGCAATGCTCTTGTCTAGACACAACAATCGCGACTTTGTTTCATTGGCAAAGAAATTTGTTACCAACTGGGGGGACCAAGATATCATCAAAACGGAACCTTTGGCAATACAAATATCTAGGACTCAATTTCTAGTTCATTTGTTTTCGTTTAAACGAAACGATCTGATCACTGAAATTATACTAGGCGATAAAAGATTTCTTGAAGCCATATCTAATCGACTACTGTCCAATTCGAACAGTGTGAAGGAACTAGGCATAATATTGGCAAATTATACGTCAGACTTTGCTGGAAAAGAGAAGATCTTCAAAGGCCATAAAGCTGAGATTGACATAGAATTGAAAGATATCGAACTTACTACGCTCAGTACAGATCCTTGGAGTGTCGTTGCAACTCCTATCGTTGAGGAACCAGAGGACTTATCCGAATCTCATAGTAAAGACTTGAGTAGGACGCTACAAAAAGTTCACTTAAATAATAAATTCTATGCTTCAGATTCAGATGATGAAGATGAAGTCCAGAAGGATGACAACGATCCAACCATTTCTCCTAAAGTCAAAATTCCCGAACCTCTCTATATCGAAGATCTTCTTACTTACTTAAGGGTCACGACAAAAGACCCTAATGCGTTTGAGATACTAAACAAGGCACTCAAATACGGGCCCAAACTTATACGACAAAAGGGAGTATTTGGGTTTGAAATTGCATTCTACGCTGAAGATTTGATAACTGAGATAATTGGTTTGAATAACCAGTTCGAGGAAGACAACTTCGAGAGTATGAAATTGAACTTGATGATATCAGTAATAGTAGCTGATAGAGATGTCACTTTACATATGTTCAGACTATTACTTACTGGTGACTATTCATTACAGCAACGAATGATGATTCTTTCAGCTACGTCACTAGCTTTACGGGAGTTGAGAGGGTTTAAGGACTCAGCAGTAACACAGTCATATAAAGAAGTGACTTTCCCAAGTATGACGCTTCCTCAAAAGGCCCATGAAAGATTCCTGCCTAATGAGCCATCGCCGATGAGACAAATCACTTCTTTGATTCAAAATGACCTAATGGCCGATGCTTCGAGCGATGTGCAAGATAAAATACTGGGGGGAAAGGTTATACGGATATCTGGCAGATTAAGAAAATCGAAACCGATTGAAGAGAAGCCAACCATCCAAGGCTTTTACAAAATTGTTGGCAGTAGGTTCTTTTTTCCATTGGTGAGTGCATGGTATGAAGCTGGAGAAATAGACATCGGACCATATACTTCAATTTTCATCGGTCATTTTGTTTCTACGTTGACATTAATATTGCATTCAGCATATCCTTCGGCCTCAAATCTTAATGATATGGTACGAGAGTTGCTTCTCATAGTCGAAACAATTATCAGAAAGGTCAAATTGGATGAGGTCCAGTTAGTTGAAAGTATAGTGACATCTGTGTTGTTGATTACTGATATTTTGGATAGTCAATATTTGATCTCTCTGTATGGAGATGTGATATGGTTAATACAAAAATGGTTGCAGTCGTCATGGGAAGGCATTATAGATGAACGCCTCAAAAGTCTATGTGCTGGGCTTTTACTCAGGCTAAACCAGTTGAATGAAACGTTCGAAAGAACGCTAATGGACCAGATTAACGGGTTTGGCGAATATTAAAGGGATGGAAGTGTCTAGTTCCCTGGTATAGGCAATCTTCTTGGCGAATTCTTTTTGACCATACGTGTCATGGGTACGTTACAGATGCACTACCAATAAAGTTAATAAAAAAGTAATCTGAATCTAGCTCTACAATTTGCGCTGCATTTTTCGATACGTGCTAAGCTTCGAAACCTCGCTTATTATTTCTTGTAACAATTCAGTACAAGGGGTAAAATAAACAAAGGGGATTTCAATTCCCAATTCATCGATTGAATGTTCTGTACTTATTATGCAAATTGAGATGTAAAACCTTTAGATCTGTCTAGTCACAAAGCTTTCCGCTTTGGGATTAATTTATCTGCAGCAGCATGCGCTTGCGCCAGATCGCGTGTCCCTGCAGCACTCCTAACCATGCCCCCAATCTCTACTGTACTTGGCCTTGTTCTAGATATGCTCGCTTCTACTTGCTTGACGGGACCCGGCTCAACATTCGAATAACCATTCCTTTGCGCTCAACACATTCTCAACAACAGACACCAAAAACGACTTAATTCAGGGGTACATATTGTTTGAAATTGAACAATCCTAGTTTTTTTTCCTTTTGTTCTATTCGAAACACCTCCTGCTACGTGACATTAGCTAGGTAGTTTGATTCTTAGAATTCGTTGCGTTTTGATTGAAAATTTATGGATAATGATTATGCACTAGCAGTTGCAAAATTTCTATAAATTAAATTGTAGCACACTAAATGATTAACAAGACAGAATGCATTGTTCTTTGATTATATGATAGGGCTGCTTTAAAATTTAGTCAGGCATCGCAGATACCTTTACTTCCAGAGCATGTTGAAGAGATTTCATCTACCAAGAAACCGCATATTCAAGTAAGCCGTATGAGTCAATAGATTTTGTCGTTGCGGTATTTGCATCGTGCTTTTGTCTCTCCTTTTTACTCTTTTGTTTACGCAATTCAAACTTTTTCGTCTTCAAGAAATCCAAATCATAATGTGCTCTAGCATTAGGATCACACAACTTCATGGCCAACAATAAGGTATAGTATGCGTCATTACCAGCATTATGTAAAAACGCATAAGGGATTTCCACAGTTTCAAGACCATTAATCAAACTAGCGCCATTCTTTCCATTGGATAAGGCAAAGAGTTTTTCGGTATCAATTAAATCTATGAGATTATGGAAGTCGACTCCCATTTTTTTAATCCATTGCAAATCTCCTTTCACATTGTGGCCGACTAACGCAGCTGTATCAGACAATGTATCCGCATTAAAATAGTGATAGGCTATTCCTTGTAAAAAATCGGCCAACTGCTCTTTGTTCATGACATGAGAAACTTTTCCGTTAAAGTTTTTAGCGTGGTCTGGCACATATCTTCCATTTCGCAAGTTCATGTTTTCCTCGACTCTAATATGGATCAGCTTGATGATTGGGGTGATTGACAAGCGCTGCTTATATGGTTCAAAAATCGCAATCCCTACTTCGGTTACGGTTTGGCCATCCCTCTCCCAAGCCTCCACATCAATACAAACGAGAACTTTTCGACGTCCACACACTGTTTGCATACAATGCTTCAAGTAGTTCAAGTTATTTTTATTGCTCAAGAAAGGATGGTGGGAAAAATCATGGTCGATGTACTTATCAATTAAATCGGATTCGTCATAGTCGTTCGTACCATCTGCCCCAACTATCAACTCCCAATACTCTTGGGAGTAAGGCATATGCATCTTGGGCTTATTAAGGAACAACTTCGTTGGCTTTAAATGACTCTTGACTGGCGACTCTGTGGCTCAACTTTAAACTGTGCTCTCTATGGTAAATCAAAACCCACAACCCTCACCTCGATCAATTATACTAGATAGGCTTATACGCAGGCAACGAGTTCTGTTATCGGATAGTTTAAAAGTAATCTTGAGATTGTTACTTCGTTAGTCAGAGAGTTCTAATGTTCAACTCTTATTAGACACTAAAATGAATTGTTTATCTCAAAAGGACGTTTGGCGAATTCAGTTTCGTTTTTGTTAGCATGATTCATTTATTCATATATTGACTCATCACCTCTTGAAATGATTCATATTTTCAGCGCTACTTAAGTCCGCGACTATAGAGACTTGTCCGGAATATCAGTTTTATGTCATGCTTTGTGGGATATGCCGTCACATTGCAAATCAGCAGTGTGACTTCATTATCGAAGGGTAGTCTTTCATTACAACGCAATGAAAAGGGTTTAATAAGCCCAAAACCAAAGCCGACTATATTGAGTTCCCAACACGCACTGCTTGTACTTTGACAGCTACATTTTACAGAAGCGAAACCTTAAAACGCGAGAACTATTTATATTATGGTACTATACAACGAAGTGAAGGAATGAAGATATAAGGTGTGGAGGAGGGCTTACAAAACCTGGAAAAAGACAGTTAACGCCAAAAGTCCTCCAACCAATGCTGTTTTGTGCAAAGATAAATCCTTACTTTGAAGGAAAGAACCCCGCAATGCGCTGGCCCCCGATGTCTTGTTATGAATGGAATGCACACTCAGAGATCCACTCGAGACGGACGAAAGAGTAGATGGGTTTTCCCACACTGATTGGGATCCAGTGAATCCATATTGATTGTATTTGGCAGTGGAAGCGTCGTCTGTTTTCGAAGCATCTGTCTGTTCAGAGTTGGCTTTCTTGTCAGTTGTGGCGGTGGTAGTCTCTGCAGTAGCTGGAGTCCACCATTGGGTAGTTTGGGGAGTATCGGTGGCACCGGTACCAGTTGCGGCACCATCAGTGGTCTGCGCAGCTGCTTGAGTGTTGGCTTTTGCGGTATCTTTTGCGTCAGTATTTTGAGCAGTGTCTTTAGCGGCGGTGTCTTTAGCGGTGGTGTCCTTAGCAGCAGTGTCCTTAGCATCGTCATTGTCTCCGCTGGAATCTTTGGCTGGAGCGTCATCGCCGCTTGGTTCATCAAGACTTCCACCAGCAGCCATGGCAACACCAAGGTGGATCAAGGTCAAAGATGCAAATGCAATTGGGTTATTGTAAAGTTGAACAGACATTTGATTTGTAGCGAGTTCACAATTTGGAATGCCATTCGAATTCGTGCTCGAAATGGCTACTTATATAGAATTCGACCTCAGCCCCTGTCACCGCAGCGCGAGTCCTAAAAAAGATGGAACCGATGATATCATAGGCCGGGTCTATGTCAAGATGTAAACATGATGCACCGATAACCAGCCTTCTCGAAGACTTTGATTGACATCTGCTCATAGAACGCATTGTGCAAGGTACTTTTGTGTCACGGAACCCACAATATTATTCGCGTGTGAGTTGGACTGGATCAGTTACCTTTCCTAAATAGGACATAGGTAAATATCAAATTTCATGATCCGACTGCCATCAATGACAGATTATTCGCCCGCTTCAGGACACCCCTTAACGTCATGGCCATCCCATGTTCCATTGCTATCTCCAGAACAGCAATGAGCTTTCGCTTACCTCCCAATGCTTGCCAATCGGATTACCGTAAATCATTTATTCTATTATGCTGGAATGTAAATCACGGAACGTGAACTATATGCTACTTTAAACAGGATATCAAATCCTCACACCGAAGCCTGGCCGCAGCCGGCTCACTGCCATAGAGCTCGCCGAGGAAATTTAGCTCGCCAACCAAGAATTTAATGTAGTCGTTGTTGTCAACAACTAACAGTGTCGTATATGCTCGTATGGCCTGAACACTGCGCCGAGCAAACTCTTTCCCTTGCAAACCTTGGAGTACAAGCTCGGTATTTGGCGTGGTCATTTTTTCGATCTGACTCATTATGATGCTTTGGATGGTGGCTGGCTGTGATTGTTCGCCAACCTGCATCAAACACCTAGTAATAGAGAGCTCCATTTCATGCCTCACAAACCGGGGCTCCTGACTTTTGGAAGGGGACAGGAAGTAATATTCCTTTCCAATGTTCTTCGATCTCGGATCCAACAAGCTTTGTGTCATCGGTACATCCGGTTCCACTATGTCGCTATCAGAGCTTGAAATTAACTTGGAAAGTTTGGTACCAATACTGGTGAACGGGCGCGATTCGCCAAGCCAGTGAGTTTGAACCTTCATAATAGGCAACTCATCAAGGCTTTCAACCTTACCTCCAGGGTTCAATTGACCGGGAAAAAACTTTATTCTTAATTTAAGACAGATGTTTCTTTCTGTGGAAGGAGCAAGATCCTTCACTACCAAAGTAAAATGGTCACCCTTCACTGGGATGAACTGACCGTTCAATTCGATCTGTTCGAATTGTACCATTTCCTTAGTCACGATCTCCTTACCGATATCAATGCTCAAATTTGGAATGCATACAGACTGATAGTTTGCAATCATGGTGCCCAATTCCTCGTTAATCTGGTCAAAGTTATTGAAGCGAACGATGGTAGATTCATACGCATACTTAAGGTGAGTGGCATCATTACTAGGCAAGCTGGCAATCCTTTCAATGTATTTCATGGCCTCGGTGTACTCTCCGCCAATACGTGCAATTGTAATGGATAACCTGTCCAGCAAGCTATTCACCATTTTTGGGAGAGTCACCTCAAGTTTCTCCATACTAGAATCTGTTGGCATGGATGCAGCATAACTGTTGCAACTCAAGATCACAAACTTATTGATATTATTGGCCCCTCCAGGTATGAACGGAAATAAATCCATACACTTCTCAATGCTAATTTTGAACTCTTGCAACTCATTATGAAGAATGGTATGAGCACCACGGAAATTGGGTGACACTTTGATATCTTCAAATACTCGATCCCAGCCATCCCAGCTGGCCTCGACACAGCCAATGAAGGCTCCAGAGCGGTTGGGGTTTCTTCTGCTGTCAGTACCCACAAATATGAGACCCAACTTATCAATAGGCCTCAAATTTGACTTGATGTTCTTGAGCAACCTGGTGATCTCTGTTTTAAATTCAAGGTCGGTCAAAGGAGATTCGTTTATCAATGGGACCGATACTATTAAATTTAAAGGTAATGACTCTGGGGCCGGCACTGCCTTCAAGAGTAGTGGGGTATTGATATCATAGTTATTTGTAATCAAATGAGAATATTCAACCACATCTAAGGGAATGCTGATTCTATCTCTGAATAGACTCCATGCATTTGAGGATAATTGGTACAAATTAACAAATCCACATGACTTCTTAGCCACTATTCTCAGCATGATAGTTTCCCATTTCGAGATGATTATTGGGTTCTCATGACGGATATGCAATTCGAGAACCGCATCATTACTTAAATCAACAATTATTCCATTGGGTAGACTTCGTATTTTTTTCACATCCTGATGGATCATGACCTGACCAATTAATTTATTTCCATCGATGAGTAATAATATGTTTTCAAACAAGTAGCAACACATACAATCCCAATCCATGCCATTAGTACTGACAAACATATAGTCGAATATCACAAGTTCCTGACCCTGAGCATTTTCTTCGAAGAAATGGGATTGCCAGTTGGAAATACCTTCTGCCAAAGTACGCTTAATATCTGCTCTTATTCCTTGTGCCACATCAATATCCTCAGCAGTAGGGCTCGGAGCACAGAATATTTGAGGTGCTCTTATGTTGATCAGATAATTGATGTCACAAGTTGTGGTGTTGCTGGAGTTGTCAATTGTTTGCGAATCGCTGTTGAAGGTTATTTTAGGTTTGAGGATTTCACTTCTGGCTTCATCGTTATATGCTTGTGTAGATACGAGCTCAGAATCATTTTCGCCCATCATTACCACCTCCGATATCACTGGATCCTTGATTGTGTCTGGGATCATTTGATTTAAGGGCGTAACGGGATGACTCGATGGTGTCGCAGGAGGAATTAATGGGGGACCAATGTCAAAATTGAATGAATCGGATGGAGGTGCTGGAAGTGGCTTCTCGAACCAAAGTACATCATGCAATAGAACACTAGAGTGAGCGGTAGACACATCATCCGCACATCTGGTCCTGGCACCACAGAGGTTGCAAACTGGCAATTGGTCCAAATAGTCTCGGTCGAACATTATATCTAGACACTCACCATGACATAAATCTCCACATGAAAGTTCCACACATTCTGCAGCAAGATTGCCTAAAGAATCCCTGCAAAATGCGCATATATCACCTTGATTGCGTCTTCTTAATAACGCTGATTCATGCGATTGTCTTCTGCTGAGAAGTGATGATTGTGTCGAGGACGATGAAATTGATGCTGATGATGTCTTAAGATTGAGGGCTAATGCTTGTGGAAGAGAAGATCGCTTGCACGAATGTCTGTCTCGTATATCTTTCAGTATCGAAGACCGGGAGGATCTTTTGGAGGATTTCAACCACGTCTCGGTACTCATTTGTCATGTAAAATTAGAATATTTCGAATGGAACAAGCCTTCCACTAATGTAGTACAGAATGGCAAGTGATCTGATTAAGTATACTCTTGGGAATGATGTAGTATGACACTATATCAGCGAATAGTGGGCTATAAGTACAATTAAGCCCTCTCAAAAAGAAGGCAAAAAATAATTCGGATTGTTCTATTGTACTAAATAATCCAGATTGAGTAGGGATTGTACATCGCCACAAGATCGAGACAAAACCGTCCTATTGTTTTGCGGTGCATTTTTTTCACCAGAAGATAGATCCTACGCTCAGAATGGTATATTGCATGTAGTATCGACTAGGTCTAGCTCTAATTTAGCCTAGAACATTAGCGGTAGATTAGTTTGGGCTAACTAGCAATCTGTAGTGGTTGCAGGTTCTCATGCGCCTACATCGGATTGTTAAACTAATATTGCAGTTCGCAGCGCATGGTGCAGCGCATCGTCCTGCCACCTGTGTAGGCTCATAACGCCAAATTCCTCAACAACCAACTGATTGATACCAGTCTAGCCTAGGTCCCGGAAATGTTCCTAACGTCCCTTGAGTATTGTCGTATCCACCATGGTGCGCCGATCGTTTGATTTTGAGTAATGATTCTGTTGTCAGTTATTTTTATTCTATATCCCTCCTCAATACTCTACTGGAGCCTAGTTGTCAGTCTGTCAGGAGTAGAGTTCTTCAACATATTGGCACTCGCCCGCATATTGCAACTCCTCAATGTTTCTGCCGCGCCACATGAACCCTTGACGCCATTCGGTACCGACTGCCGGAGTTAGCCAGCCATGAACAAATAGGATGTAAAATATCCGCTGTCTACCCAATTCGTAACGGATACGGCACCCAATAACCTTTCCTCCATGTTTAGGCTAATGTTCTTTCACTGCGAGTGATTTTTTAGCCTAACAATACTGTTACAGATCGGCATGTTCAATTCGGTATGCTCAAGCCACCGGTATGTTCAAGCCCGTTTGTCTTCTGATTCGTTGGAATGGCTACCGCAGGGATTATTTTGCGAAGCATCACCCGTATTTTCATGTGCGGAACGTGATGCCATATGGAGCCTGGGGGAATATTACCAACGCGCCCCTCTCGTCAAATGCTTCGTTAGATCAGTCGATGACTCGCCTATATCAAATATTATGGAAAGGCGTACCACGGTTCGGTTATAGAATAGTGAGATTAGACGGGACTAAAAGGTGATTGCAGATCGAACTGGATCTGCATTGTAGGTACCTCGAATTCTACAGCATCGGCAGATCTCGCTGTCCATCCATTCTGGTATAGGCCGACCCAAGACATATACCAGGCGCCTTTCTTCGCCTCGAAACACGTCGAATTAACAATAATGGCCCAACCCTATGGATATACCTTAGGTACCAGATCGTGATGGACTTCCTAATTCGGTATATTAATTGAGTTACAGGAGTAAATTGCGCTCTTGACCTGCTGCGCTTAATTAACCGGAAGTGTGTAATGATTTACGAGCACGTGCCAGGGGTTGCGATGCAGCTCCTAGGCGGAATGTTAGTCCTACTATTGTTTCCCTTTACGGATGCTAACCATAGACCAATTCTGATAATATGTCCCAGGTCAAAATTCCGCATATCTGTCTCGCTTGTACTCTACCAAATCTTACGGCATAAACAATAACATATGTTACTAACTATTAATTGCCCTTAATAGGGCTCCTACCTAACTTTCAGGGACGCGTCAGCTGTGGCGAATGCTACTACTCTGTGCTTCATGAAAGAATGACAGAAGCACCAGGCAATAAACCTTCGCGTGGAACATTTTCCACGCGAAGGTATCATAATGTTCGAAAGAACATTCCGCGGATTAGTCCAATTGATGGTTGATTCGCTTAAATGTCCGGTGAACAATTCCAAGCCAATGAACAAACCGATCGAGATCGTCATCTTCAATAGCTTCGAGCAACCCTGGTAAAGTCTGGCCTGCGTACCCCGTGTACCGGCCACCGGCGTACACAATGTGTCTGAACCAAGGTCTGCCATCTAAACCATCCGAGTGTAAGAAATTTCTTTCGTAGTATTGGAGGTACAGGTTGGTGAGATGGATCAGAACAGTCAATTTGATTTTCTGCCACCAGTGGAGTGAGTCCCACTTTTCAGTTTCCTGTTGGACGAGCAAAGCCTTTTCGTCAAACAGCGCAGACACCTCGCTCAATTTTTTCAATTCTTTGCCAGTCTTTCTAACCAACTCACCCACTGTAAGCTCGGGTATATCATCATCGAGTTTGAGAACTTTACTGTGACCACACTGTTGGAACCTCTTTGTCTTGAAAAAGGCAGTTGGGTCCCAGTCATCGTAAGACCCTTGACTTGCTTCTCTGACCAAATCAGAAGTGTCTTTGTCGTTTCTGAAAAAATCGCTTATAGCTTCTTTAGAAACTTTCTTGTCCCACCATTTCTTAGGGACTTCGTGCAACACCTGCTTGAAGTAGCGGTGTAGAGCTCCAGCATTATCTTCCAATCTAAAGTCAATAATTGTACGTTCAGATAACTTGAAGAGAAGCAAGGACAAATACTTTGCAGAAGCCGAGTGGAACTTAAAGTCCTTGTCAGCGTATTTAGAAATCCAGTTGTAAGAATCATAATTGGAGTGGTAATGATAAACGGGATCTTTATCTCCAGAAGTGAACCCAAGATCAGCGGATGGGATACCCAAATGGTCCAAATAAACTGCATAGTCGGACCCAAGTCCAAGGTTTCCAATCTTACCTTCCTTTTCCTTCAAGAAGTGATCATAGATCGTACCTCCTCCTTCTCCGGGGTATTCGACTAGGCCAGCAACCTCGAGTAAAATCTTATTCAACAATGGAGATGACCGCAACTGGAAGTGGCTACCAGAAACGGCAACATCTACATTAATGTAAGCGAGCACCTCCTTTTGGTGCTTCTTAGCAAAGTATTCACCTTGTTCGGTCGATCCGAGCAAGCCATACTCTTCACCGTCATAACTGTGCAACACAATTGACCTTCTGAATTTGAACCCAAGCTTTTGCAATTCGCCTAAGGCTCTTGCGACTTCGATGAGAACAGCCGATCCAGAGTTGGGGTCACCTGCTCCACCCTTAATCCAAGCATCTCTATGGTTACCAATTACAACCACCTCATGCGGGTTTCTCCCTTTGAATTCACCGTAAACGTTGTAGATGGGGGTGATGTTGTAAGCTTGGTCATTGTACAAATTCAACGAATACGCCTTGTTAGGTCCAGTGGAGTAGGAAACACCGTCCAATTCACCCTTCCATCCGTCTCCAAGATCAGAACCGTGGCCATTGAGCTTTTCTAAGATAGGCTTCACTTCACGATACGAAATTGGTAATGCTGGAATCTTTCCAATACTGCTGTGAGGATCCTCCCGTGGAACATCGCCCTTTGAAGCATAGCCAGGGGTGGTAGGATCTCCTGGAGCAGCACCAAGTCCTCCTAAAAATTGAACACTTCCCCTTTGAACCGAACTTTCTTGTCTGGCTGGACCCTTGGGGTATTGCTTGTATCCGTTCGCGGGTGTTATTCCCTTATCGTCTCCTGGATCGGAGTAGATCAAAACACCAATGGCACCTGCTTCCTGGGCAAACTTGACCTTCAACCCTCTGAAAATTTTTCCGTAACGGGCAATGACAATCGTGCCGTTCACATCCACGCCTTGAGCTTCCAATTTCTGGAAATCTTCACGAGATCCGTAATTCACATACACATACTGCGCCGTGACGTTACCGTTGGCAGCGTATCCCAAAAATGTGGGGATCAAGTCGTCTCCACTGGTGGTGGGGTCGTCCTCAAGTACGTCTTCCTTTAATGGAGCCGTATAGGCAACAGACCCGTCCTTGTGGAGCAAATTCAAAGCATGGTCCTTAGGATAGCTTAACAAAACATCATAGGTGTCAATTGAGGTTTCCAACCCGTATTCCTGGAACTTCTTTTCAGTCCAATCCACTAAGCCTGGGTTGGTACCAGCCAAATGGGGCTCAGAAGTGTATTTTTTTGACCATTCACCAGCAAGATTCACCGCAAGAGCATCCTGAATGACCTGCACTGGATCATAGTCGTAAGCAACCACTCTGTTCGCGTAGTATTTGTGTACTGAAGTTACTGTGGTGTAGCAAATGTACACTAAAACTGCTGCTTTGAGCCACCAAACGTAGGACTTTCTTCTGGGACTCTTTCGAGCACCAAGATCCAAAGGAACATATTCCGCCTTTTCCGACATAGTTGCTGCGATGTAACTAATAGTAAAGAGCGTATTCCAAACCTATCGATAGTTCCCCTGATATATATACTGTCACTTTTATGGGGGCGTTAGGTACAGGATGGCAGAACCGGAGCCGCATGGCGCAGTAGAGCCACCACAATAGACATAGCGGAGCATGATGCAGATGCAGGTATGGCTGCACCACTGGCCGTGGTTACAATTGGTCCTATAACTATGGAGCTTGTGGAGCGGTGCTACTTAGGCCCATCTACTCCTCCAAATCACCCTCCCGTATTTTTATACAACGCGCAACCATACTTTTGAACGAGAGCAATGGACCAATGTATGAACACTGCTCAGATCCAGCAGTGGGTGACCGAAACGTCCCATCTAGGCTCCGTAAAGACGGGTATTGCTAACCCGTTGCTCACCTGATTTGCCATTATAATTTGCTTAAAATAAAGGGGTAGCGAGCGAACAAGTGGGGGTAGTTTTGTGTACTCGGCCTGTGAGTTTCCAGCATGAGCAACCCTAATACCATCCACAGCCCCAAACTGTAGTTACGGGTGCGGTTTAAATTGCTTACCACAGTTGAATCGTATATTTTCCCAGTCAAAGGATCCGAACGACGGGGTATGGGTATCTATCAAGTGTTTTTCATTTTGCCAAAAAGTTGAAAATCTGGAGCAAAAATCCCATTTGAGTAATGTGGCAATAATTAAGGAATGACAGATACATGATATAAAATTCATATGTTATTTAACTTTTGATTTTCCTGTGTAAGTGTAATTGGCTTATTTGAGGCATTCACTTCAATTTCGATCCATACTGAGCTGCAAACAGGCAAGGAACCAAACTATTACAGTGTCTTGTCGAATAGTACTACTACTGACACAAACCCAACTCAGGAAAATTGTAGAGAACGATCAGAAAAATCTTTTTTTCAGAAATCCTCTCGGTGGCCAAGCTGGCTAAGGCGCGAGACTGTAATGTTAACTCAAAGTAATCTTGAGATCGGGTGTTCGACTCACCCCCGGGAGACTTCTTTTTTTATTTTTTATTTTTCATTTAGCCCATCCAAACTACCCGAGATCAGACATCCTGCCAGGACATAATCCTTGCTTATGAATACAGTTGCCTTAAATCTACATTCCCTTTGGATCAGCGTGTAGAAATGAACCGGTTCAAAGGCATCGACTGGTGGGCGATGTGTCGTATCCTGCATATAATCCAAAGGATGAGATGCTAGTAATTTTTTTATCAATTTAGACCTACAGACCCACCCTCCACCATGGCTTCTAGAAACTCGGTCAACAAGCCAAAGAACAAGCTTCACTCACACGCACATGCGAAAGTGCTCAGTAAAAGAAGAGCCGCAAGAGCCAAGCAAAATCCTTCCTCCAGATCGTCATTAGGTAGATACTCCGATGCTTCTCTCACTGCTACCAGACCTACTGACTCCAAGGCCATTGCCTTATACACCGGTGGGGCTGCACAAAGTACCAACATCATGACCACCACCACCTTGTCCAACAAAAGAGCCAAGAAACTTGCCAGAAATCAAAAGTATATCGACCAAAGAAACAACAAGCAAAAGGAAGTAGACATGGAAGTGGAAAAGAGACAAAGTCAAATCGAGAAGGTCAAGGCGGCATTGTGGGCTGTGGTTGAAAACAACGCCAAGCTCACCGTGGCTCCTGTTGGAAACGGAACTACTTTAGGGGTACAAGCTTTTTAAATGTATATTAGCCAAATGAATAAGAATAAGGATGTATGTAGACCCGGCAGCTAGCCACCCTTGGCGAAGACATCATTTTTTGAAACCTTCTACATTATCTAATGGGCAAGCTTGGCTAAGTTCTTGTCCACAGCTGCATGCAAGTAGTCGATAACATCCTTAGGATCATCAGCCTTGAACACACTGGTACCGGCAACTATAACGTTGGCCCCGGCCAAAGCAGCGGGGTCGATAGTGTCCTTGCCCAAGCCACCATCAACTTCAATATCCAAATCAGGATATTTCTTTCTCAAAGTTTCCACTTTGCTCATCATTTCAGGCATGAACTTTTGTCCACCAAAACCTGGTTCCACAGTCATCACCAAAACCATGTCCAATTGGTCAGCAAAGGGGAACACCACCTCCACTGGGGTCTTAGGCTTTATGGCACAGGCTGCCTTCAATCCGGCAGCTTTAATGGCTTTGATCACCCGTACAGGATCTTCGGTTGCTTCATAATGGAAAGTGTACAGATCACCCCCAGCCTTGGCCACGTCTTCGATCCACTGCTCAGGCTTGGAAACCATCATGTGACAGTCAAACACAATGGGTCTGTCACCTGTCTGAGGGAACTGCTTTCTTAAGCTGGCGATAACTGGAGATCCGAGCGTGATATTGGGCACAAAGTGGCCGTCCATAACGTCAATGTGGAGCCAATCGACCCCTCCCTTGCTGATAATTCTCTGGCAGTCACAGCCTAAGTTGGCAAAGTCGCTGGCAAGGATCGAGGGCGAAACAATTGATTTGACCATAGTGTGTATGCTTAGTAAATAGAGATAGCTGATAAGTAATTGGCATTGTGGATTGCTCGCTGGAAATGGTGTTGGTGCCCGGGGCACGTGATGTGAATAAGCTGGGGCATAACCGGAACCATCGCCCGACAGAGTTGGGAAAACGGACCTCGTTCTTGATGGTTGAAAAAGTAGTAGAATACGCACGACTTTTGGGGGTCCTGTGGATTGTACCGGATCCCATATGGAGCTGTCCTGATATATTTATCGTCTGATTTGATCCACCAGCGATTCGTGGTTCGCAGCCAATTTCGCACCACATATGAAACCTTTAGTGTACGAATATCCAGCCACGAATGGGATCGGAATGATCGGTGGATTTGTCCCAAGCGTAGAGCCTTCCCTTGAATTAGCGTTGTGGACAAGAGGGCGAAAGGAAGCGGTAGAAACTACTACTCGGACTTGAAAAGACGAGCCAGATTGCCCCGGTCTCACCTTTATATTCTGATCCGAAATAGTAATAAATTCACAGAATACTCTTCTCGGATTTGAAGAGCAGATCCGACGAGAAACAAACCCTCCACTCACTGCTGTACCATATCATACCTATAATATTGTCCACATCCACCCAAGATTTGCCCATCCCAAGGTGCCATAGATCGCTATGGTGTATGGTCGTGCACCTACCAACACAGCCAAGCTGCCCACGAATACAGTTGATCGATAACCACCCCCAGATCTCACCACCGTCTCTTCATCATGACCGAATCGAACAACGCCGACGCGTGGGAAGGCGCCTCATATTCCGAGCAGCTTTTGGATGCTTCTAGGAGAAACAACACCGAGCTTTTACTCGACATCAAAGTAGCATTGAACAACGAGCAAGAGGCCCTCGCCAAACTCATCAACACCACCAAGGAATTGATCACCAAGAACTCTGCATTACATTTGGCGTGTCTGGCAGGAAATTGGGAATTTATAGACGTCATTTTAGATATAGAAGGAGTGGAAATTGACCCGCAAAACAACGTGGGTGAAACTCCGTTACATCTAGCAGTGAAGTATGCCAAGGAAGAGCCTGAACATGGGTACTTTGTCATCGATAACTTGTTGGATGCGGGATCAGATCCAAGAATCAGGGACGCCCAGAATTCGAAGCCCATAAACTACACTGAAGATGCAAAATTGAAGCAATTGTTGGAGAGTGCTGAGTATGCTATTTCTATGGAGATTTCCGAGGACGATCAGTTTGAGGATGCAGAGGAGGGGTCAGCGTCGGATTCCGAGTAATTGAAACGGTTTCCGGTACCTCAATTTGGCCATTGATACGTTGTTTGCGGGAAGGAAGATCGAAATTATCATCGCTAGTGGGCGTCCATCCCTCCATCGCGTTCCTGACACGACGCTTTAGATCCTGCCTGGACATGTTAGACTTTTTCACATCCAAATATTTCCGGGCCTTGAGTGTTAGCAATCCATTGAATTTAAGGTCAAATTGCTGATTGCATATTATACTGGAGCCTCCTGATTTGGGAGGCTTCTTCTTGACAAAACTGCCGTCTTTGACTCCATTATTTAGTACTTGGAGTGTTTTGTCTTCCACTACATAGAGTAAGGATAATTGTGATGGAACCACTGAAGAGTCACTTGTTTGGGGCTTATGGTAGTCGTAAGCGTCATTTTCGTAGGTAAGAATTTGTAGTTTGTGCGGCTCCACCCCGTCAACGTTATCTAGCCTAGCAAAGCACCGTGAAAAATCAGCTGGGTTCATTTTCGATTTTGGAACCACCAAAAAGTCCAAATAGATCCCTTGAGGAAATAATTGAGACGTCCATGAATTAGTACATCCAAGTACTTGTTTGGCACAAAGTTTATCGGAGCATGACTTGCTGAGGGTAATCGGACTGTCGCTTCTTCCCGGTTTAGTTCTAACTATCCCGAGTCTATCAAAATGGCCCCTTCCTCTGATGACGGGAGCATCCAATTTCGGTTTCTTTTTCCACGGCTCTGTGTCTGGTTCCATTAATGTAGACATGGAGGCATCTCCACAAGGGGGTTCACTTATATATAATGCTAACCTGATACCACGTCGTATGCTGAATAGGGATCCCGATTTTTCAACTGTGTCCGATTTCTCGTCGTTCCTTAGCTTGTGACACTCTCCAAGTAAGTACCAGTTGAAAAGTCTGAGGGCCAAGATTTCGGCGTGAAGATCGTGCACCATGAGCCCATTGGAGTATTGGCGGAACAGGTCCGGAAGTGCTTTGACCCCCGTGGCTATGGAGATAGGCACCAATTGGCCATCGGGCAAAACAGCCACCAAGCCGGCGAGCACAGTCCACTCCTTGACCCCGTTGGATCGGGTGGAAGGTTTTCCTTTGGCGGGTAATGAGCTGAATACCCCCGTTATCGAGGCGGCAATGGCCTCGCCCAGCGGAGTCCTGGATGGCTCTTGGCTGTGATCATCGCGATGAGCCATGGCCAGGGATATTATTGTGTTTGGTAAAGGTCGCGATTTCCAAACCAAGAACAGCAGGTACTACAAATAGGAATCTGAATAAGACCTACAATGGTTGCAAAATGTGCAAATAGAACTTCTAGAATATTTACGTATATTTCATTCATAGTTCGTGGAGTTCATGTAAATTGCAGACGATTGGAACGCCTAAGACGAAGTTTGAGGGATCTCCTCAACGTTTCCTCCTCATTAATCCTCCGAGAATACCCGCTCCTATAGCCAACAAACCTCCGGCCACAGTGAGCCCAATCACACCATCTCTTGTTACCTTGTCATCTATGGAGTTCTTCAACTGCTTGGCCTGAACGTTATCGGGCTCGCCATCCAATAGAATAGTGACGTATCTTCTGGCATCGCTATAATCTCCCACCTTATATGATCCCAAGCTCAAGTAGTAGAGCGCCTCACGTCTCATAGAGGGTACATCTTTGTAAAGGTTGCTCAATATTTGAATGCCTTCAAGCTGATGTCTATGAACATCGGATTTAATTAGACCCCATGCCAAATTGAAACTGGACTGGGGCGAAGGTGTGGGTTCTTCAGCCTTGACCTGGTTGCGCAATATCTCCAATTGTTTAGGGGAGAGGGGCTGCTTAAGCTCTTCGAGTGCAGGATACACAGATGAACCGAACATGGTTAGGTGTTTCGTTTGCCATTCTAAACTGCTTGCTCACGCTTACTTGGTACCCACATCCTGCTTACATAAGCAAGCTCTAACTTTGCGCAGGTTGATTTCATGGCCCAACGCGTAGATACACGAAACAAGGCCATGTCGCTAGTTCAGCTTATTCAGGACCAAAACAGTCCCGACAATGCGGCGAGAATAGCCGCTGAGCTCAACTTCAACAATGCAGCCCAGCAGGACCCCTCCCAGATGTCACTTGAGCTCACCAAGCTCGCTGTGAGTGAAGATACCCCCATAGATATCCGCCAGGCATCGCTACTCCATATTAAACGGCTTGTGCCCAAGTTCTGGTCAATGGGATTCCAATCGTTTGTGGGACCACCGATATCGCAAGAGGTCAAGGCAATAATTCGCCAGGATTTGATCAACATTGCCCTTAGCACTCCGTACTCGAAAGTCCGCAGTGGGACGGCCTACGCGATTGTGCAAATAGCATCATCGGATTATCCTGACGAATGGCCGGAATTAATGAACCAGTTGTACCAGGGTGCCACTAACTATGGACTGGAAAACTCCATGGTGGGTGCATTGACAGTCTTGAACGATGTGTTCGATGATTTGGTCACTGAAGAACAGTTCTGGGACGGCGGCATCGGTATTCAAATTACCAATCATATCATGGGACTCTTGTCCAAAGATTTGGGAGCTGGTGTGAGAACAAGTGCAGTTAAATTGTACGAAAATGTCCTCAACACCTTGCAGAGTCCCGAAGCATTCACTCCCGAGAGAAAGGCAGGCGTAATTGACCATATCAACTCCAGCATTGTGATGTTTGCAGATTTGCTCGAGAAGTCGGTATCATTAACTACAGTGGGATTGAACGAGATCTACTTCAGATCTTATATTTATAGAATTATTGGCACCATGGTTGGAAGCTTCACCAAGAGAATCTATCCAGACGTCAAGAAAAAGATTATCCAATTATTGTTAACCGATCTTCCAACTTTGGCAGATTACATTTTCAGACAAGAAAAGTTTGATGGTGTGTTTGACCACGAAACGGATATGGACTCCGCTAACCTTTTGACATTCTTGTTGAACCTGGCATTGCAAGTGCTTCTGCATCTTCAACAGGAGTATCGTATAACCGAATTTGTCAACCAAGAAACATTTTACCAAACCCTCAATAAAATTAACATTTTAAGCGACGAACTCATCCAAGACTATGAAGCTGACTTGAATTTGTATGTGAGTGATGTTAGTGGATTATCAACGGCTTTAACTGCTCGTGACCCCATACATGAGTTATTGAGCGAGCTCAACGATTTTGATGCTGCTGCATTATTTTCTCTAATTGTTCAATCTTTGAATAGCAACTCCTCTGGTAACTGGAAAACACGGGAGGTTGATCTCTTTTTATTGGAGTGTTTGGTTACTAATGAAGAATCTAAGATAGTGAATGATCAAACATCATTGGAGGACTTGCTAAGGTTGATCACAGGTCTTATATCTTACGAATACAGCTTTGTTGCCGGTAGATGTTTCCTTTTATTGCCAAGATTCTTTGAAAAATTCCATCACCAACTCACTCTTAAGACTTATGGCTTAGATACGTTTGTGGGTATGATTGAATTCACAACTCAAGGGCAACCTAATGATATTATCAGGATGAGTGCACTTTTGAGTTTGACTTTGTATAAAAATTTTGCTGACTTCGGTGTTATCCTAAAAAATGGCCAGAAGCATGAAATCCAATTGAAAATATTTCAGCTTGTTTATACTTTGATCGATGAGAGTGAGGAGGATGGATTGACAACTTTGCTTGAAGCGATCACTTTTGCAATCGAATTTGACCCATTGATGTCTTCGAAGGTGACTATTGATGCTGGAATCAACGTTATCGATTTAATATTCAAAATATCTTTCAAAGATCCATCAAATGTTCAGCTCACTATTGATTCCTCGGATAGTTTGAGCTCATTGTTAAGCCAGATAACGATTGACGATTATATCGTGTGTTGTGAAAAGTCTTTGCCGTTCATCATGAATTTGATAGAGCAAGAAGTCAAAAAGGGAGGTAGCGTGGAGTACTCTTCCGAATTATATTTATCCTTAGAATTATTAGGCATTATTATCGACTCATTCCCTACCAACAATCAATCAGTGGCAGCTGATGCGGGTGACTTTCCACAACTGATTTTCGATTTCACATTTCCTACTATCAAGTTATTACTTCTTTCTACCACCGATAATCAACTTTTACAGAGTGGTGGTGAAGTTTTCAATTCTTTTATTAAGAAGGCTTCAAGAAACTTCTTGAATGCTCCAGAAGAAAAATCGCACGAATCTGGAATGGCCTCTTTATTGCAACTCGTATCAAAGTTTTTATCCCCAGAACTATCTGATAGTGCAGCCATGAATTGTGGTTTGATTGTACTTTCATTATTAGAAAAATTCCAGTCATTCCTAGATCAAAGTTTTATCTTGCAGTTGCTCGAAGCCGCGGTCAATAGGTTGGTGATTGCCAAAGAAACTGTTACAATTGAAAATTTGATAATGGTATTTTGCAACCTCGGATTAAACTCCCCAAGCCAAATGGTGGACCTATTGGCCAACCAAATATCAGTTTTGGATATTAACAAAGAAACAAGAAAGGATGGCCTTTCTGCTGTACTTCCAATATGGTTCGAATCGTTTGAGGTAACAAGAGGATACGACAAAATCAAGCAAAATGTGTTAGCGTTGGGAAAGCTCTTTATGCTCGATGATAAGAGAGTTCAATCGCTTATTGTAAATGGAGATGTAATCCCATACCAGGGAGATAAGATTATAACAAGATCTATGGCAAAGTCAATGCCAGATAACTACACACAGGTCTCGGCCTCTCTCAAAATTTTAAAGTTGCTTATCAGTGAACTTTCCTTCCAACAACAGCAACCGGATGCTAATGATTATTTACCAGATTTGGAAGCCGGCGACGACGATGAAGATGGTGAGGGCTGGGAAGATATGGATGACATTGGGGTACCTAACTACGACAAATTGAAGTCATATGTGGGCTCTGATGATGAAGACGAGTCCAATGAGGGCCAAGAAGCTGGAGACGAATCGTTACTAAAGATTCTCATCCAATTTTTCCGTGAAAGCACCGCTAAGAATTTGGGACAATTCCAATCGTTCTATGAGCTACTCAGTGATGATGAGAAGAAAACGATCACTGAAAATCTTGTATTTGAATGAGAGCAAATTGGGAAGACAAGAAGTTGCCATACCGTTAATAGCATCATAATTATATGCAGCTTGCATCGAGCGCATCGGTGGGATGCATAGATAGTGCGCGCATCTGCAGTAGGATCCTGACAATCGCAGGTCATGTGACAATGTAGAAAAATTCGGAGATGGGTTCGGTTTCATTCAGTGATGGCATTAGCCAGACTATCTCGTCTTTTATTCACCAAGATGTCTTTCACCACACGAGTGTTACCGGTACGGACAGACAGTATAATATTCCACAAAAATGACGTACTTCCCACTATCACAGACCCCGAATCAGAAGCCAATCTAAAACTTGCTGCCCACGAACTTACCACCACCCATAACGTGGTCGGTTTTCCTACAGAAACAGTGTATGGGCTCGGGGGTTCCGCTCTCAGTGATGAGTCGGTAAAATCCATTTATAAAGCCAAGAACAGGCCCTCGGATAATCCGCTTATTGTTCATGTCTCATCACTAGACCAGCTCAAGAGAAAGATCCTTCCAGCGGGATCGGAGATCCCAACGGCATACCAAGCACTTATCGACCGATTCTGGCCCGGCCCACTTACTATCTTGCTTCCCGTGGGCGAAGACTCGCCGGTGTCGAAATTGGTCACTGCCAACCAGCCCACAGTAGCGGTGCGAATTCCCAGTAATCCTATAGCGAGAGCATTGATCGCCATTAGCGACACACCGTTGGCGGCCCCATCTGCCAATGCATCCACCCGTCCCAGCCCCACACTTGCCAGCCATGTTTTGCACGATTTGCAAGGCCGCATTCCCTTTATCATCGACGGTGGTCCCAGTACTGTAGGCGTGGAATCGACGGTGGTGGACGGGCTCGTGGACCCACCAATGCTTCTTCGTCCTGGCGGAGTGTCGCTAGAGGAAATTATCCAGTACGGCGGCCCCAAATGGAAACATACCGTGCGAGCCAAGAAAACGGCCTCGGCACTGGAACCGGTTCGGACCCCAGGCATGAAATATCGTCACTATTCTCCCACAGCTAAAGTGGTGTTATTCATCGACAGTGGGAATGGGATTGCTGCGGTGCGGAAATACCTTGCTGACCATCATATCGATCCCCGGGTGACCAAGACGGCGGTTTTCAAGAGTGCCCATTTTGCAACCTCGTCAGAAATTAATAGCGACATCGCGGTGGAACGTCAGCTCGGGTCCACCGGCGAAGAAGCTTCGAGAAACATTTTCCGTCTTTTACGGGAAGCCGACGACTTGGCGGTGGAGATCATCTTTATAGAGGGACTTCCTGAAACCAACGCCGGGCTTGCGGTGATGAACCGGATCTCCAAAGCTGCTGGAGAAACCATTACCGGAGTTCCCCAGTAGCTACGCACCCATCGCACAAGACCCTTCGCCAGATGGTGCGGGTAATCTCTCCCCCCAGTTTGCATATTAGCATATTAGCGGGTTTGGCATTTCCAGCTTAAGGAGTTTGTAGCTGGGAAAATATCGGCACCGACATCGATATGCACAATCTTAGTCTTTAATTAATAGAAGTTACATTTTTCCAATACCTGAGCTCATCCCGAACCGATGAATAATGAGCCTGGCGACGGGTTACTGGGGTCCAGTTCCAGCTGCTCTGACAAATCATCATAACCAGTTTGTAGTGCGCGCAGGTCCCAGCCAAATTGAAGAACCACAGACCAGACCCTGTAGACCCAGCGGGCCCATGAGCCTCCTTTGGTGGTGGAGCAGACAGTTCTACGCCAATGTAGTGTCACTGGGACCACCACACAACTTGCCCCGGTTCTACCGGTTGCTGTTATTATGCTTCCCGTTTAGTCCAGTTCCGCTTGGCTAATGCATGTTACGGGTAGAACGCGCCGCTACCCGATGGTAACCTGTAAACGACACGTACTACCTACAAAAAATTTGATCAGCACAATCTGAAATCTTCGAACCATCATATCCCTTCTGAACTGGTCCCACTGTCTAATTATTACGTCTGCTCCGTCTCCCTAACCCCTGAGGCTCCATCTAGACGTGATGAGTGAAAACCCATTCGAAATCAAGAATTTGGCCACGTCTCGGGCAAATTCGCCTTCTCTCCAATTCAGCCAGAAATCCATCGATGCCACCGCCGACGAATTGCGGACCGACTTGGCCCTCGGATTGGCCTCCAGCCAGGATGTATTGAACAGAAGAGCCCTCCATGGCATCAATGAGTTATCTAACGATGAGGAGGAGCTGTTGGTGTTCAAATTCTTGTCCTCCTTCTACGAAGACCCGTTGATCTTGTTGTTAATTGGGTCTGCCATCATCAGTTTCTGGATGGGCAACACCGATGACGCCATTTCCATCACCTTAGCCATCACCATTGTTGTCACCGTTGGATTCGTCCAAGAATATCGGTCCGAAAAATCATTGGAAGCATTAAACAAATTAGTCCCAGCCGAGGCCAGATTGACCAGAAACGGCAGCACTTCCACCGTATTGGCATCCTCATTGGTCCCAGGTGACTTGGTCCATTTCTCCCAAGGTGACAGAATCCCTGCAGATATTAGATTGACCGAAGCCGTCCACTTGACTATTGATGAAAGTAACTTGACGGGAGAAAACCGTCCTGTCCGTAAATCCACCGACACCTTGAATCTCAACACTCAGGAGCCTCCACTGGTGACTCAGAGAACTTCTATCGCCTTTATGGGTACTTTGGTACGCGATGGTCACGGTTCCGGAATCGTGGTGGCTACTGGGGCCAAGACTGAGTTTGGTACTGTGTTTGAAATGATGAGTGAGATCGAAAAACCCAAGACCCCGTTGCAGCAAGCAATGGACAAGTTGGGTAAGGACTTGTCGGTGTTCAGTTTTGTGGTAATCGGGGTTATTTGCTTGCTTGGTGTTATCCAAGGCCGTTCATGGTTAGATATGTTCCAGATCTCAGTATCGCTTGCTGTAGCTGCAATTCCAGAAGGTTTACCAATCATTGTCACGGTCACTTTAGCTCTTGGTGTGTTAAGAATGGCTCGCCACAAGGCCATTGTCAGAAGATTGCCCAGTGTTGAAACTTTAGGAAGTGTCAACGTTATTTGCTCCGATAAAACAGGAACCCTTACTCAGAACCACATGACAGTCACTAAAATATGGGCCACCGATTTCAAGGGCTCATTCAACAGTCCATTTTTGGTTGTCGAAAGACTAGACGACGAAACCCTTCACCATCAATTGACAAAAAATTTGCACAAGGTGTTGGAAATTGGAAACATCTGTAACAATGCTAGATACTCCCTGGAAAATGAGAAATACGTTGGTAACCCAAGTGACATTGCCTTGATGGAATGCTTGCCCCACTTTGGATTGGATGATGTCAGAGGTACTAAAGAAAGAGTGTACGAATTGCCCTTCTCCTCTGCTAGAAAGTACATGGCTCTTTGTGTTCACAGTGGAGACATGGACAAAGCGGAGACTTTTGTTAAAGGTGCCACAGAAAAGGTTCTTTCTCTTTCCAACAGATACCATGACGAAAATGGGGATATCAAACCATTGACTGATGCTATCAGATCATCGATTTTGCAGAAATCTGATGAATTAGCCAACGATGGGTTAAGAGTTTTAGGTTTCGGTAGAAACAACAAAAAAATCTTCAGCGAAAAAGACGAAGTTGAGCCCTCAGAATTGGTGTTTACGGGTTTGATTGGTATGAAGGATCCTCCAAGAAAGAACGTTGGCAAGTCGGTGGCATTATTGATGAAAGGGGGAGTCCATGTCATTATGATCACTGGTGATTCTCCCGCCACTGCTGTCAATATTGCTAAACAAATCGGTATGCCTATGGTAGGAGAAAATGCGGTTATTACCGGAGACCAAATCGATTCTTTAAGTGAAGAATCATTAAGTGATGTGATTAGAAATGTATCTGTGTTTGCAAGAACCACTCCAGAGCATAAAGTGGCTATCGTCAAGGCATTCCAAAGAAGAGGTGATATTGTTGCCATGACTGGTGATGGTGTTAACGATGCACCCGCATTGAAATTGGCAGATATTGGTATTGCTATGGGTAAAAATGGTACTGATGTGGCTAAAGAAGCTGCTGATATGGTTTTGACCGACGACGATTTCTCCACCATTTTGAGTGCCATCAGAGAAGGTAAGGGTATTTTCTTCAACATTCAAAATTTCATTACGTTCCAACTTTCTACTTCGATCGCTGCATTGACGTTAATTGCATTGGCTACCCTTTTCGGGTTGCCTAACCCATTGAATGCTATGCAAATTTTGTGGATCAACATTTTGATGGACGGTCCCCCAGCTCAATCACTTGGTGTGGAACCAGTGGACGCTGAAGTGATGACAAAACCTCCAAGAAAACGTAACGATAAGATTTTGACCAAGGCGGTCATCAAGAGAGTCTTACAATCGGCAGTCATGATTATTATTGGGACATTATACATTTTCATTAAAGAGCTGACTGATAACGAAATCACCGCCAGAGACACCACCATGACTTTCACCTGTTTCGTGATGTACGACATGTTCAACGCACTTGCTTGTCGTCATCAGACTAAGTCAATTTTTGAGATTGGTCTTGATAACCAGATGTTCAACTTTGCCGTATTAGGATCATTATTTGGACAACTCTGTGCCATTTACATTCCCTTTTTCCAAGCGATTTTCCAGACAGAAGCGTTGTATTTCAGCGACTTGGTGCATTTGGCGTTCTTGTGTAGCACGGTGTTTATTGGGGATGAGATTAGAAAGTACATTTTCAAGAGGAAGAACATTCAGGCTAATGGATTCCATTATGGTGTTTAATTAATTGTTACAATCAAGACAACCTAGCTCATACACTACTAGATCATAATAGAGGTTGTTTATTTGAGATGAGATTACGTGGCTGGCATGGCCGGCAGATATGGTGATGTGGAATACAACCATTTTAATATAGGATATAGAAAAACACAGACTATTCCATTTCAACATTAGTAGGATAAATATTGACTAAGCCCGGACCGGTTCCAAAGCTTAAAGTGAACAATAGCCGAATAGTCGAAGCGTAGTCACGCCTTGTTTCCAATGAAAATTCAAGGCGGTTGATGGTACTGTTTTTCCTCGGTGAATTGTGGGGGTTTCTCGTCAACAAGGTTGCGAAAACCTCTGTTGCGCTACACCCAATTGCACGAAATTCACCAAAGTAATAGAACAATATTGGCATGGAATCGGACTTTTCAGTCTGATCTCCCACTATAGGTCTCTAACAATCGTACTATCTTCATTGTTCACTCGGAAATTAACACCGCTAAGTGCGTTCCAAAATCCGCGGATACCCCATCAATTACCCTATGTTTATAAACCTCACACTACTTAATCGTCAGACAACATCACCACTTCTGTGCCACTATTGTTACTTAAGTCGATAGTAATTCGCCGACTGTCAGAATCGAAAGTCCTGGTACTGTACCTCGGCTCCAATCATGGTGTTCAAGTTCACTATAGACCGTTGGCTCCATCCTGTGGTTCCCAATAGTGTCCTCGATCGATGTCCCTGGGTAATGCGGCGGTTCTTGGGACGCCATGAGACAAAGCCCCAGCACGACTACCTTATCTGGGCCGAAATCCTTATCTCCACGTTTGTTGGGCTTCTTCTTATCGAAGGGATCTTTCACAGTCACACGGTGTTTTCCAACCATCATGCCCCGGTCATTATAGCGAGTTATGGTGCCAGTGCCATTTTGGTGTTCAACGCATCCCAGGCCCCATTGGCTCAACCCCGGGCTGTTCTCTTGGGCCACTTTGTTGCCTCGTTGGTGGGGGTCTGTCTCCAGAAACTCTTCGAAATGGGTGCAACTGATCAGTTGTACATTGGCGGTGCATTGAGCGTGGCCATTGCTTCAGTAGCGATGTCGATATGTGACTGTGTACATCCCCCCGCTGGAGCTTCGGCTTTGTTGCCTCTAGTGGACGAAGATATCAGAAAAATGGGCTGGTGGTACTTGCCAGCTCAGTTGGTGTCTTCAGTGTGTATTGTGGCCGTGGCCTGCATCACTGGCAACATTCTTCGGAGATACCCGTTGTACTGGTGGACTGCTGAGGTCAAAGAGTCCAAGACTGTGGTCCAAGACGAAGAAAAATCGGTGTCCACCACAGACGAAAATCCAGTGTACTTTGAATCACACGAAATAAATTACACCGCCGCTACCAGAATCGAAATCCATAAAGGTGGTGTGTTTGTGCCGCAAGTCTTGAAAGGTAAGCTTGATATGGCTGCTTTGCTGCATTTGCATCAACAATTAAAGAAAATAGAACATGAAATCGGTTGACCCGATACAGTCCTACAACCCCTCAAAGTATGATCAAAAAAATGGAAAAGGTCAATAATTTAATGTGGTTTGATTACCGTCTACACGTTTTCCTATAAATATAAATGGTTCGTTATGTTCATTATATTGATAATAAAATATTCATGGATTCAGTTGTGTCTCCTTTCTGAAAGCTTCTCTTGAATTGACCGAAGCTATTTCTTCGTCTGACACGATTCCGTTGTAGCCATTTTCCAACTTTTCATAAATCTTCAACGCCACTTGCTCGGTAGTAACTGGAGGTCTGACTAAATGGTTCAAATACGAAAGATTGTTGCCCACAGTGCACTGTTTGATGGAGTATCCAGTCAGAACTAACCCTGCAAGTAAAGTACGGGGATTGGCACCACTATTCTCTTCTGCCATGAATGAAGGACGGACGGAGATTACTCTCAACCCCTTTTTGCACGATAACTCAAACTCTGCTTCTCTTTTGGTAGTCAAATATCTTTCTGGGACCAATGGAGGCTTTTGACTAGCTGAAATATACACAAATGCAGGGGTGGTAGTGCTGGATTCTCTGGATTCGATAAATGCATCGGCTAACATGACCGCTGAGTCTCTCTGGACCGCTTCGAATGTCATTTTCCCATCTTTCTCCATGGGATTTGCTCCCTTTAGAGCACTAGCGAAGTTCTGTGCATCACTCAAGGCATTGAAATTGGAATTGACAACTTTCTTGTAGGATTGGTTTTCAAAAAGCATTCCTACCGAGTGGACCACCGTATCGAATTCGCCTAATGTGGATTTATAGGAGGAAGGATCAAGAAGGTCTGCAGGTTTCCATTGGACCTTGCTAATCCAAGGAATGTGAGTTGCGGCTAAACCGGCAGGGGGGCGTCCCGATCTAGAGAACGCCGTAACGTTATATCCTAAACGGACGCCCACTTCACAGATCTTCCTTCCGAGGAAACCATTGCCTCCAAATACAGCGATTGACTTTGACATAGCAGGGTTGGGTTTGCTTGAACTAGCAATCAGGTGATAAAGTTCGTGATGTGGGTGCGACACAGGAAGCGACACAGAGCGATCTACATGCGACAATAATTAGTACGGACACAATTGGTATGAACACAATTGGTATGAACACATTGATACGTTGGCCATTGAGTATACCAGCCATGATGCACCGGGACGTATCTATTAGTGAATGTCTTATGTGCTAAGAAACTAATTGGTATTGCTTGTAGTCATCCGTTGCAATTTTGTATTCTAATAACTCAATAATGTATCTGTGAGAAAAGTAATTTACTGAACTAATTCAGGTTGGACATTTCTATTCCTGCGAGGATATAGTAATTTACTTACATATGTACATGTGTATATTCTTTGTTTCGTTTCATTATGCTCTGTATTTATATAACTTTACAAATTTTCAAAAATAGTAGAAAAATCTGGAAATTTGGAAATTCTACTAGTTCTACGAATTGTGTACGTTAACGTTAATTAAAAACTATTATGCAAATGTATAATTCTTCGAGTATTCGTCTACTCTATTATTCTGTTGGTGGCCTTTTCATTGAACTTCTTTCTGAAGATTACGAATTCTTCGTCCTCGACCTCCTCGAGTGATGGAACTTTCAGAATGATTGATGGTGGCTTGTCAAGGGAAGGGCTAGTGGCAGCAGAGTTAGGGGTTTCAGGATCGGATGCTATGGATTCGACATCGGAGTTTGTAGCTTCTTCTTCTTCAGTCTCTTCATGTCCCTCCGCATCTTGCTTAAGCTCTTGAGACTCTTGTACAGGTTCGGGTTCCTTTTGTTCCTTTTGTTCCTTTTGCTCTTGAGATTTTTCAGGAGTGGTTTGTGGTTCAGGAGCAGTCTCTGGTTCAGGAGTGGGCCTTGGTTCAGCTTCGGTCTCTGGTTGAGAATAGGATTCGAAGACTGAAGAAGGAACACCGAAAAATTGAGAGAATATGTCCTGAACAAATTCTTCACGTCTTCTTGTAATTTCTTCGTATTCCCTTCTCTTCTTTTCATAAGCCTCTTGCTGTCTCTTGATAGCTTCAGCTCTAGCTTGTCTGGCTTTGTATTCAGCTTCTCTCTTGGCTTTGAGTTCAGCTTCTCTCTTGGCTTTGAGTTCAGCTTCTCTCTTGGCTTTGATTTCAGCTTCTCTCTTGGCTCTGACTTCAGCTTCTTTTCTGGCTCTAAGCTCGGCCACTCTTTGTGCCTTACGTTCAGCTTCTCTTCTTTCAGCTTCTCTCTGGGCAGCCACTAACCTTTCGGCTTCTTTTCTTTCAGCTTCTCTCCTCTCAGCTTCTGCTTGTCTTTCAGCTTCCGCTCTTCTTTGTGCCTCCTTTCTTTCAGCCTCCTTTCTCTGAGCTTCTGCTTTTCTTTGAGCCTCCTTTCTCTGAGCTTCTGCTTTTCTCTGAGCCTCTTTTCTTTGAGCCTCAGCCTTTCTTTGGACTTCGGACTCTTGAGCAGCAGAGTATGGTAAGCCAAGCAAAGCAGCAAAGGTTGCAGCATCGTGGCAAACCTTAAACTTCTTTGGAATGCTCAAGACCAACACATTATCAGAACGATACCATTCCCAGTCAATATCCTCCAAGCGGATATCAGCCAAATTGAATTGGAACACCTTCTTGAAGTTTTCAGGAACGGATTCGATGACAATATTAACTAAACCAGTGTCGTAGCCATATATCTGAGGTCTGACGGCCCGAACTTCGTATGACTTGAAGTCACCGTTGTTCTTGAAGATTTGTATCTGATAAGCGTCTTCGGTCTCCACCTTCTTGATTATCTTGGGAGAGTGGGAAGCAGCAGCAGCAGCAAGAGCTTTAGCAGCAGCCTCTTGTCTGGCCTGGTACTGTCTTTCCCTGTCTTGTTGTTCCTGCCAGTATTGGAGAAGGGAGTCAAAGCTTTGTGGGTGGTATGAAAACATTGGGATTGATAAGTTATGTATTTTGTATTGGATAACACTGTGTACCACCGGTGGTAACACTCTTTTATACTTAGAGCGCCACTACTCGGAAGCTTCTGGAAGGATTTCGCAGCCGTCATGATGCTTAGTTATTGCGACCGTTTCTGGAAATGGAAGGTGCTAGAAGGTTCGTCAGCGCCCCACCTGCATACAGCCGCGCCGATGCATCGAATGCATATGAATCCCTGGGCTACTACTGTGGTCCGGGGTCGACATACAGACGTGACACAGATGGGACCGGGGTTTGGGATCACCATACCGACGTGTGAGCTTAGCCAGTGCTGGGGTCATCACGAGGTGTGGTATAGGGACCGACGGGCCGTTGCGGCCGGGTGCCCCTTTCAGCCGTGCCGCGTATATGGCGGTGTTACCCAATCCGGAGGCGCCTTATTCGGACGGGCCCACTAAATCGACCTCGGGCATCGGGGCTGAGACGACGATGACACACAATTAGCGATGATGATCGTAAAGAGAGCGTTGGGCACAGGGTTCGTTGCATTTGCCCGGACGGCCTAGACCGCGAGAACATGGATGGCTACTGTGGTCTACTGTGGTGGGCCCATACCGTGGACGGTTTTTCTTGATGCTGGGGTAGTAGGGATGCTGTGGTAGTAGGGATGCCGTGGTAGTAGGGATGCCGTGGTAGTACGAATGCTGTGGTAGCAGGGTAGCACCTGGAACAGTTGCACGGTGGTAGGGTGGTGTCATGGCGAGGCCAGTGCCAGTGGACACCGCCTCGGGGTCCCCATCCAGACCGCTCCACGACATTCCACCGTTGCACAGCGACACCTTCCACTGCCTCCCCCTCGCAATTTATCACCATCGCCTAATCGCCTGGTGGCTATTTTTGGCCCACCTGCATACACCCCCTCCTTTGTCGCTTTCAGTGATTTTTCTTAGTAGTCCCCGTGTAATTCTCATTTACCTAGTGTGTAATAAAAAAAAAAATCTTAAATCAACACCGTCTTTATTCGCTTCATCTTCGTCCATTTTAGCTATCTACACTCGTTTACGATGGAACCAGCACAGGACGTGATACGGGAGCCCAAGGAGGAGTGCCGGGAGAACTCACCCGAGTTTTCTGACAACGTCTCCGAAGAGGAATCCCATCCACTTTTAGATGAAAAGCTGCCATCGAGGGAGTCCTCAGATGAGCAACAGGGCCAAGTGTTCGAGGTTTCCGATCGCAAGACCGGCTCCGAACGAGTCAAGTCGATCGTGACCGGCAGTATTGCATTTGCCATAATCCTTGTAATGATGGGACTCACGGTAGTGGGCTATCTCACCACCGGTCCAGGCATAATGTGCTCTCACCATAACCAAGGACCGCATTCATCGGAAGTCATGGTCCAAGTTCTCAACTCTGTTGCCCTGCCAGAAGTTGAAGACCAAGCCACCCAAGATGCATCCGAAGAGAAAGCTTCTGCCGACTCTGCCATTCCATTCCTCGATTTGTTCTTATTTGACAACTTGGGATTTACCAACTCGTCTAAGATCAACTTGTTCTCCAAGAGAGCAGACTCCACCACCTCGTCAAACTCAAATCAGAGCAGTACTAGTGGGTTCTCGTCGTCGGTTTCATTTTCCAACCCTGGCTTCAGCAGCTCATTTTCTGATTTCTCGAGCTCCAGCTCTTCGAGCTCCTCTAGATCCTCCTCATCTTCATCCTCATCATCCAGTACAACCACTGAAGAATCCTCTTCAACATTCTCACCCTCTTCAAGCAGCTTTGCCGAGAGTTCGTCGGTTCCAGCTTCAACTACCGACTCAGAACCAAGTTCCTCGGACCGCGAGACCCTGGCGGCTCCTAGTTCCACTGCAGAGCCCGAAAGCCTGGAGAGCCCATCATCCAGCGACTCTCCTACTTCGTCTGACGACAGGTCTAGCGTGACTTCCGCCTCTTCGTCCAGGTCTGACAGATCGTCCTCTACTTCTCACCTGGTTACTACATTTTCTTCAGTTGATAATGGTAGCACCATTATTGTTACCAGCACTTCGATTATTACTGGTAATGCTTCTCCATCTGCTGCCTCTGACAACAGGAAGAGTACATCGGGCAACGGCTTGTCTCACACCAATAAAATTGTCGTGGGTGTAGTAGTTGGTATTGGTGGTTCCATTCTTATTGGTATTATGGCCGTGTTGTTCTACTTGAAGAAGAGATCAAACAGACAGTACGACAACGGAGGATGGACTTTCTGGAGAAAGAACGAGAAGGTCAACAGTGACGAATTTTTGAATGGGGAATTGGGTGTTAGAGAGAGAAACTTTAACCAAGGCTCAAACTTTTAGTATATCCAGCAAATCGCGAAAGTTAATCAAGCTGTCCCAGTGAGAGCTTAGGAATAAATAGGAATAAATTAATTAAATAACCAACTTTCACGATAAGCAAAGATTCGCGATGGAATTGTCAAGTTTTGTCAATGTAGAAAATTGCTGTAGGAATCGGATTTATTGGTAGCTTATGCTTGCTTGTATACGGGGTCGTAGCAAAGCACTTAGCAATTGCATGTGCTGTGTTCTTGAAGTTAATTGTAATGAAATTGTCTGATTTACCTTGGAACAAATGACATGATGTCGATATTGCTGGAATCTTTTGCCAGTTTCTAGAAGCCGAATCCAAAAAAAAAAAAACCCTGTTGTGACCTCCCGTCGATAAAACTGGCGACACTTCGCTACTCTCGTAGGTTAATAATTTGCTGTACAAAATAGGCGAGAACTGGATGGTTCGGAGACAAAGTCCCCAATTCGGAATATGTCGCCAACATGCTGACAGTAATTGTGGCCCCGGGCTGCCCTCGATTGCTCTTTTGTGGAGTAAGTTCCCTGGGCCGATAAAAGAAAAAACATGGTCTAGGACTAGGGTGAATTTGGCCAGTCCACAAAGGAATTACATGAAATGACAGTTACCCTTTTCATAGCGGGCCCTAGATTGCTCATCATGCGCTTCGTACTGGGGAATAAACATAGGAATAGACATCTAAAACACTTAAAGAATACAAGAATAGTCGAAGAGCTTAATCTCAGCTGAGATATTTTTAATGGACAGCATTAATGGAACAGTCAAGAGACATATTTTTTATAGGTTAGACAAACCAAAATGAGTTAGGAGGCCGACCAAACAAAACGCCTAGAAGTGTAATTTGTAGGTAGGGACTAGTGACTGAGGCTGAAGCCAAAAATATGGCAAGCTACCAGTAGGAGCACTGGCCAAGTTGGTTTACGGATATAGCTGCACCTGCAACATCTCACCAGCCACTGGTTGTGCTATACACAATAGACCAATATTATCTCGTTATAGGGATTGCGAATAGCCGAAAACATGCAGGACGGGGTGGGATCCGGGTCGAGTTGCAATTAGGACAAGTTCGGCTTTTAGTGGTAACAGTTAGAGATTAGTGCATCTAGAATCTCTGCATTGACGGGCAGCATTGCAGATAAATAATCTGACAATGTTGCAGATTAACTCAAATGTTAAAATCAGCAGCTTGTGGGTTCATAAAGCGTGTCCGGAATTCCGTTCGTGGCAACCCCCCCGACCAATTCAAAATCGACGACATGCAGCACGATCAGTGCCCAGCTAAGATTTGCTCTTTGTCGAACAAACGAGTCTGTGCTTCAAACGCTTGGTGCCAGGAGCCTGGAGCCAGAGGCATCTGAAATTTAGTTTTATTGGAGAAAAGTAAACGTGCAACACGATGAAGCACTGAGGTCTATGTAGTAGATGAGAATCAGCTTAAAAGTTTGGTGTTGAATATTGAAGGGTCGCAACCATTGAGATAAAAAAAAATGGTGCTCAATGTCTCGGATCCAGACATTTTATGCGGTATTATACCCTTTTGGGATTCGTGCATTTGAATGTCTGCACGACGACACTTTAATCTCAACCGATGCAGCAAAGCAAAATAAATTGTCGTATATGGTCAGCAACTCGGAGACATTGATTGTCGTTAGATGGGTGACGATATCAATGCAGCAGTAGGAGCACCGGTTATGGCAAATGCAGACATTATGCACGTTTGCAAGGGCCGCTTGTGGCTATGTAGCGCTCGTGGGGTACTTGCGATCCTCAACCCATACCATCCCCATCAGCCTTGTTGGGGTGTACTCGGCTACAACTTTACCCGAATCCCTGCATCCACTACCGATATCTCTAGCTGCCTTAATAACCATTCCCAATTGGGTGAGGGTGGAGCCAGTGGGTCCAACGTTCCTTTTTTTTTGCTATGCTTCCCCTCTAAGTGCAACATTGTCCCCAGACACTCTGACATTTCCTGCCCCTGTGGTTCTCAAACAACAACAAACACAAAAGTGAGACATTACTCCGGTCTCATGCAAGACACTTTCCTTTTTAAGACTATTTCTGTTCTATTATCTTATAAATTTGGACCTTTGCCGTCACCGTTGCAGATTTTGTAATTTCCGTTCTTTTGGTATTTATACAAGTTAGACAAAGTAGCTTTTATCCGTTGGTCCCCGAATTTGTTTTAGTTAGTTGGCTTTGTCGTTCATAGTTGATTTGTTCAGGTACTATTCCGCCTTGTTCCCTTTGACTGCAGTTGCAGCCGCATCCGCTAGCTATCCTCGCTAGCCTGTTCTGGCAGCCATGATTGGCATCCTCGATATGTTGAACGGCCCAGAGGACGACACCAGACCCTCGCCATCGAGAGGCATCTCCAATGAATCCAATGGCCTGGGAAGGAGCTCCACCGCCTACTCGAGTTCTGTCCCTTCGCTGTCGTCAACTCCTTCGATTTTTTCCAATCCTTCGAGCTCCACCTCCTCCATAGCAAGCTTATCAAGGTCTGGCAGTGAAAAGGCCACTCCGCTTTCGTCCCTGAGCCTGTGCTGTCTGATAACTCGTGCCGGCTCAGCCGTACCACCACCTCCTCTGGCCAATCCCGAAAAGCCATTAGATGGTCCCGGGGTGGTGATCCCCCGTCCCAAGATCAATAGGTACTTGTTGGCAGATAAAAACTTCGTCAAGCTTGCAATTAGGCGTAAATCAGTCAAAAAGAACCGCCATGATAAGGACGATCAGGATGACTCCGGGTCACCACTCAGGGAGGGATTCGTTATGCCCAATGGCACCACCAACTCCAAACTCCATGTCAAGTCCTTGGAAGCGGGACTCAAGGTCAAATTGTCGTTGGCCAATAATCTTTTGAATCTTTACCATTCGCTTATTCCCTTCACAAATAAACAGGAGATCTTTTCCATTTACCAGGACAGCCCCGTGGATGCTTACGAAGGCATGTCTGTGTCTAATTCTTCCAAAAGATCGGTGGTGTCTAAGTCAGTAAAACTCATTGATAATAATTTGGTTAATCTTTCCGGTTTCTCTAGCAAAATTCTTCAGACATTTAATTTGGTGGGGCCCAAGGACGAAAACGATAACCTGAATCTGGTAGTCTCCGAGCTGCCTAAATCGGGGTCTTTTCTGGCTACTTTCAACTCGTTGGACACTGCAGTGCATACGTTGTTTGGCATAAAAGAATATTCCATTATAAGAGTTACCAGGTCCACCACTGATGATCACGATGGGTCGGTTGTACTAAAGCTTGAAACTGCGCACACCGGCGACGGAAAGCTTATCGACGATGCAGATTTCATGGACGAAATGCTGTATAGCCTTGGTAATAAATACAGCGTTCCATCAAATCTCTTTATCAAGAAGATTGTGGCCCGGCCCAGGTACAAGAGTGACATGAAGATTTATCTAATTCCTCGCAATTTGAACTGTGCCTTGTACACTGATGAAAGGATGTTCGAGAGAGACTTGATCAACGGCATCATTGAAATAAACCCCAACGAAAGTGCCGACCATTTAACAAAACCCATAACTGATGAATTCAATAGAGATGTTTTTGTGACCTTTCCATACGTTCATATTGTCGAGGAATACAAAAGATTGTTGCAAATGTCAAAGGAGTACGAAGAGGAAAGTTTTCCTGGAAGCAAGCTTTCGCCCGAACCAAAATCTGTCCTGCAAATTCCTCAAGCTCATGAAGTTTCGGCGATTCCAACTATACCCACTGTCCAAACAGTAAAGACTGAACCAATCGCTCCAAGCACATTCCCATTGGAATATCCAATACCTCCCGGTATCCCTAAGTTGCCTCCGCTCAGGGGACTTCCACATAGTTCGAGCCTGTCATTTTCACCAGCAAATGCACCAGGAATGTCACATATACCAGAACCCACATTCAAACGTCCAAGATTGAATTTCGAAAATTCCCAAATGGGTCAAGCCCCAGTGTTCTATTACACCTCGAATCCCTCAGTGTATTCCACAGCTCCTCATCACCCGAACCAGCTATCATTACCGCTACCGACACTGAGACCATTTGAAATGGACGCAAATAAGTATGAAGCCAGTTGTGCTCCACCACCACCCCCGCTGTCTACCCACCAATCCTCGCCTAAAGTATCTGCCCTAATGCCGTTAGCTCCACCTCCTGTCAATCTGGTATTGTATAACAATCGAATAAGACCCGGACTTGGTTTTTCCTTAGTGGACGGGAGAAACTCCAGAGCGGTGCCTATTCCAACCATATGGGAAGCACCCCACCCCAGAGCCCAGCACCAGCACCAGTAAGGGTGAGAATTAGTATGGGTAGACTTAATGATTACGTTACGAAGGTTGTATCATAGATTTTAATTTATTAGTTTTTCTATTTCTGCTTCTAAGGATGTATTTTTCTTAGTCTTTACGTTAGTATAGGTTCAACATCATACCCACTGTATAGTTTATAATAGTACGAGTTAATGCTAGAATATCTACAACCGTACTCGGTTAATTATAAATTAAACTAAATATAAACAATGCTCAAACACTTAAAGACACACTTTCGGCATTGATGTGGTGTTTGAAGGGTTCCAATGCTTTGGCAACATCGTTTTTGACAAACTTTTCGGTTTGCTGAGGAGCTCTACCAACGAAAGTGGAAGGATCCAACAACTTGTCCAAATCGTTCCAGATTGGCTTGAAGTATTCGGTGTTCTTGACTCTGTCGATCAAATCATTATCACCACCTTCTTGCTTAACAACAGCACTGGCTTGGTGAGACAACACTCTGATTTCCTCGTGACATTCTTGTCTAGAACCACCCTTTTCCACCATGGCCATAATGATGTTTTCGGTGGCCATGAAGGGCAATTCGGAAGCGATTCTTCTTTCAATGACCTTTGGATAGACTACCAAGCCACTGGTGATGTTCAACAAAGTGCTCAACAAAATGTCAGCGGTCAAGAAAGCAGAAGGAATAGAGATTCTTCTGATGGCCGAGTCATCCAAAGTTCTTTCGAACCATTGGACAGAAGCAGTCTGAATAGCGTCGTTCAACAATCCACCCAAGTGTCTGGACAAAGAACACACTCTCTCACATCTCATTGGGTTTCTCTTGTACGCCATAGCAGAAGATCCGATTTGAGACTTTTCAAATGGTTCTTCAACTTCCTTCAAGTTGGCCAACAATCTGATATCAGTAGCAAACTTGTGGGCAGTAGCACCCAAAGAAGCCAATGGAGACAAAACATCAATATCGATCTTTCTGGAGTAAGTCTGGCCAGTGACAGGATACACATGTTCAAATCCGAGCAACTCAACCACTCTTTGGTCCAAAGCTTCCACCTTATCGTGGTCCCCATGGAACAAAGACAAAAACGAGGCCTGAGTACCGGTGGTACCCTTGACTCCTCTCAAACCAATGTCATTTCTGGCTCTAACAAAGTTTCTCAAGTCCCACAACAATTCTTGGATCCACAAGGTGGCTCTCTTTCCCACGGTGGTCAATTGAGCCGGTTGGAAATGGGTCCAGCCCAACACTGGCAAGTCCTTGTACTCAATCGCAAACTTGCTCAATCTGTCAATCACATTGACCAACTTTGGGATGATGACGTCGTAGGCGTCTCTCAAGAAGATCAAGTCAGCGTTATCAGTAACATAGCACGAGGTTGCACCCAAATGGATTATAGGAGCAGCGTCAGGACAAGTCTTGCCAAACACGTGGACGTGGGCCATCACATCGTGTCTGACGATGGCTTCCTCCTTGGAAGCAGCCTCAATTTCCTCGTCGGTGATCCTGAGATGTTGCTTCATCTGTTCGATAGCCTTGTCGGTGATCATGTCGAGACCCACTTCCTTCTCAGCAATAGCCAAGTTCAACCATAATCTTCTCCAAGTAGAGAATCTGTTTCTAAGGGAGAAGATCTCCGACATTTCAACAGATGCATATCTGGAAGATAATGGGGTGGTGTATTTGTCGTATTCACTCATTGGTGGAGGCAGGGAAATGTTTCAGTCAGTAGGTTCAATTGAGTTGGTGACACTGTGTGACCGTAACTGAGTTTTAAATGGATTTTGGGAATAGAAGTGACTGCTATTGCAACACGAACTGTGAAATCTAGTGGAGTGATCTTTGTTCCAAAGTTGGCTAATCGCACATTTCTCTCATCTCCTTATATGGCATATAAGCCAATTGACTCTGACGCTAATTAAATTTGACTGGGGTCGCGCACGTGACGCAGTACTCCTACTATATATCTAACTAGTTGGGTCCAGGGTGGGACACCAGGCTCCTTGTTGGGCACGATTCAGGCCCAGGGATACCTAGAGGGCCGTAGGAAATGAAGGCCCTCGCCACAAGAATCGCTCATGCGGAAAGTGCTCGTCAAACACCAACATCATCTCCTTTATTCCAGTAAAGCGAGCAAAGATTTGGCGAACGAACGCCCGTACCGGCATGGCTAATGTTTGAAGTTGTCGTGGATCTCGAAGCAATCCTGTCGGTACTGTAGAAGTCCACGAAAAGCGAACCGATCATTTTGAAAACGGGACCCGGATAAAATATATCTGATGTTCGCCATAATCTAGGGTTACGACGAAACGAAACCCATCACCGGGCGCGTCTTAAAGCCCCAGTCTAGTAGAACGCTGTGTGGATCCAGCTTTTGCAGGCTCAAAGTCTTTAGCATCACCATAAATTAGCACACGCCAGCTAGCTCTGCGGATCCTGCTCCAAAAACAACGTATAAACGGCACCTTTGAACAAGGTATGGATCAAGCCGATCTTCATCTCCAAATTCCTCATGTTCTCTGCCAACTGGTGGGCGGTGCCGGCGGTTCTAGCCAGGGCGGTTTTGTTGGTCAATTGTTCGATTTCTCCCGAAAGATCTGTCAACTGCTTCGCCAAAAGACGATACTGGTCGAGGACCTGGGACTCGAGGGGCGACAACGCGGCGCTGCCAGCGTGTGGGTCAGCAGTTGGTTCGGTCATGATGTTTACTTTGGAGCAGTTGTGAGATTGTACTGACGCGATGTGTGCAGGGCCAGGGCACGCCAAATATCGGAGATAGTAGTGGCACTTGGGCCAGTTATATAGTGGGGTCTGTTCACTAACAGCAGCAATTTGTGGTACCCCAGGGCGCCAGTGACCGTCTCCTATGAGGGAGCCGTTCATCCCAAGGCGTCTATTTACAACCACCGGTCCCCAGCTCGTCTCGCCTGTTCCTGGTTCCTGGCCCTAGTACCGCAGTAAGTATGGGCCCTGACGGCACACGTGACCCAGCCAATTTCATCATGGCGGTTGCTTTTTGACTGTCCACCAACATCACCACCGGTCTCCTTCGAAGTCATATTAGTCTCATGTCTGAAACCGTGACCTCAGGCCCTTCGGGCCCTGCTGCCATCGAGCAGTCCAAGCACGAGGCGGCCCAAAACGCTGCCAATGTTACCAACCAAACCGTTCGTCCTGAACAGCGCAAGAAACGTCTTATAAAGGGGACCTCCAACCCCAATCCTCTCAAGTTCAAGCTTTGGATTGCGGGCCACTGTGCTACGGTGGCATTCGGCTCACTCTTCTTCATCTTGCAGGTGCTTTTCATCAATCGCTTCTACGTTGCCCTGATTTGTTATCGGTTGGCCATGTTCGGGTCGATTATGGCTCTCACCGCAACCTTCTCTCATAAGTTTGGCTTGCACTTCATGCCTCCTGCTACTACATTGATTGCCCAGCAGAACTTCCAGTACCTTGCTTTGGCCATTGTGTGGGTGTTCACCTTTAGATCCATCACCAAGCTCATTCCTTACTTCCTTATTTCGTTGTTGCATTTAGGAGAATTCAAGAAGGTTGCTGCCATCACCAAGCAATCGGGATTTTTGGCATCTATAATTGCCTACGACGAGTTGTTCCTTATTGTTTACTTGGCCTTGAGAACCATCTTCTTCAGAAACACTTCGGGATTCCAATTGTCTTTGTTTTTGGTGTTCTACTGGTTAAGAATTCTTTACAACAAGGAAACCGGCAACTTGTTCCTGGTTTTGGTTGACAGATTGGATGGTAAGGTAACTAACGTCAAGAACCCACAAGTGCAAGAAAAATGGCCTAAGATTAAGGCATTCTTGAAGGATAAGCAACAGAACCCGGATGCTATCTAAACAGGACCGCTCTCCGGAAATTACCGGACCTAAGTCCTGGAATCAATATTGGGTATTGAATTACCGAATTATATTCCCCGGGGTTGACTCAATGGCCGTGGTAGTTTCGTCACTTGTTCCAATAACACTCACCAATCGCTTCAGCAAATCTGTATTTTTTATCCAATAGGGTCAATTGGCCTCGATGGTGTTTATATTTGCCCCTGGCCACCGTGGGACCGTAACTCGACCCACACCCATCTCCATAACTTCTATTCCATGTTTTATTAGCCAACTGTAGTAGCATTCAAGTATTGTCCTGCACACAACCGCACTGCCTCAGTACAAACTACCTCCACTTCCGAAATTCACCAAACTATTCCCGTATTATCAGTAGAGTTGACTCCTGATAGTGATCCATCGATATGTCTGCTCCTCACGTTTACCAATTGGGCCACGAGCCCATTAAGGACCATGTGTTCTCTCCTGACAGGTCCCTTTTGGCCATCACTAAGGCCAACACTGTCGAGATCTACCAGGTGACCAACTTGAACCAGAGACCCAAATTGTTCACCGTGTTGAAGGGCCACGACAAAACCGTCACCTCTGTGGATATTTCACCTGATGGCTCTAAGATCTTGACTTGTTCCCAAGACAGAAACGCTTTGGTGTGGGAATTTGACCGCTCCACCAATGAATACAAGCCTACATTGGTCTTACTCAGAATCAACCGTGCTGCTACTGTTTGTAGATGGTCGCCTGACGGGTCCAAGTTTGCTGTGGGCTCTTCTGATAGAATTATTGCCGTGTGTTACTACGAAGAAGAAAATGACTGGTGGGTGTCCAAACACTTGAAGAAACCTTTGAAGTCCACCATTACCAGTTTGAGCTGGCACCCCAACAACGTGTTGTTGGCCGCAGGATCCACTGATGGTCATGCTCGTGTTTTCAGTGCCTACATAAAGGGATTGGATGCCAAGCCCGAGCCCTCGGTTTGGGGTTCGAAATTGCCATTCCAGACGTTGTGTGGAGATTTCATCAACGAAACCGGGGCCTGGGTCCACGGGGTTGCATTCAGCCCTGATGGTAACTCGTTGGCGTACGTTTCGCACGATTCTTCTATTGGTGTGGTGTACCCTGAAGGCGAAGGTCTAGCACCACGGTCTATTCTCAATGTGAGAACCAACTACTTGGCATTCCGGAGCTTGGTTTTCATCACAGACTCCAAGCTTGTTGTGGGTGGTTACAATTGTAACTTGATTGTGTTTGAAGGTAACGAACAAGACTGGAGAGAGTCGTACAAGATCGAGTCTCAGAAAGATTTGATCAAGGACGTTCCAGAAAACCACGACGAAGAGGAAGAAATCTCCTCACACCAGGCCTTGAACATGTTCAAGCAAATGGATTTGAAAGGTAGGGTCAACAGATCCAGCGGCGGTGCCGGCATGGCCTTGAGCACCATCCACCAAAATACCATCAACAGTATCAGGTTGTTCTCGGCCAACCAAGTTACTACTTCAGGTATTGACGGAAAGGTGGTTGTGTTTAACGTTTAACGGTAAGTAGATTAACCCAAATCAGTACAGTAAGAATACCAATTGTAGTTTGGTGTAAACGAAAAACCATCGATACTTCTACGCTACAAATGGATATTTACAAATGAATATTTGACTCAGTGTGATCGTCAGAAATGAGCTTGGTATTAGGTTTTCTTCAGGAATTTTTGGTTCAGAAGCAGAACTGAAATTTTTGGTTTTCATCATAAATCACACTGTGTTGAGTCTCGTACCCATCATCACGAACCCATCCTAAGACATGTAGAAGTCGTCTCCCACAAAGTCTACGAGACAAAGTTCAGGACCCATCGCTGTTGTTCCTTGTCGGATACTGGTGACTGTTAGTACATCCTCCACAAACGGAATACTTCCACAAACGGGATATGCTATAGGTCAGATGGTGATGCATGTTTTATCCATGGATCAGGGTTCACCGGATTGAATGTTGTGTAACAATTCATCATTAAGTAGCATTTCGCGATACATACTGCTTGCCCAAGTTCCACGTCTCCACACGGAGCTCTTTCGCCAACTGGACGATTTTATCTCATCGTCAGTGGACACTTCTTTTGTTCATGGAAAACAGCGCAAACCCGGCTTAAATACTTTTTTTTTCGACGTCCGGGTAATGCGAAGAGGTGGCTACGAGGGTACGGCTACAGACAGAGTAGCTGGGATAACAGGACCAAGCTATCAATTATGTCTAACGGCGGCCTTTTGGTATCGGGAGAGCATGGAGAAGTTTCTAGCACACATTTCCTCCCAAACGGGGCCTCGGTTTTCGGATTTGTGGTGTTGGAAGTTCCGGCTAAAAAAATACTGAGAGTTGGAGTCCAAGCCCTCTATAGATCCGGATAAGACCCTCCTGCCGATATAAAATCAACGCCTATTTGTCCCAAGCATCCTGTTGATGTCTGTCTGTCTTGGTGTATCCTTCCTTGACACAATTTTCATTTTAACGGTCCGCATTTCCGTCCCGGGCTTCTATGCCAACTAAGATAGTTTGCGCATCCCTCAGGGTTCAGTGCAATAGCTATTAGGCCATGGATACCGACAGAACCCCCCTACTCCCCAAAAGCAACACGGTGTCGCTAGCAGCACCTCTCGCTAGCCCCGGGCGCAAGTCGATGCTGTCGAGCCAGCTCAACCGAATGAGCAATGGTAGCTATTCCGAAGAGGAGCATCACCCTAAAGTATCATCTTACTCACCGTTTCCACCACCAAGCGATACAGATCCGTTGGAAAGTCGGCCCGGAGTGGTAAGAAGGTCTACTGTATCGGCCAGCGATATCATTCGGTCCAAAGAGCCCAACAAACCACCCTTGCTCCAGCAGTTGCTCGGGAGCCACTACCCTGTGACCAATGCCAACCCGGCGTTCGATGGCAGTCTCTTTTTGAACAACCCCAGCGTGCTCAGTCTCCTGGGACCTAAGCTCGCCCATGACGGTTCCAGCTTTAATTCCTCCGACTGGGAAGACCCCCAACTTCGCAGCAGTTTCATCAGTATCAGAAGGCCGTCTCGTTTGATTGGCCACAGTGGAAGTCTTTGTCACTGGGATGACTACCTCACCCAGTACTCCAAAATAAAGAACAAGACAGTCCGTGAATTCTACAAAGACCAGAATCTGCTTATCAAGAGGTTCCAAGAAATCGACAACTTTTTAGATGCGGGCAGGATTCACTATAACATCTTGAAAAATTACGGCGAGGCGCCGCCTCGGGCATTATCTCCACATTTTGAAGCAGATGAAGAGCTCGCTCCTGAATCTTCTGAGGTTCCACTAGCCAGTGATGTCGCCAACTCGCCTGCTGTTAACGCCAGAAACTCTCGGTTCCACGTTGTTCCTGGAAACGTGGATAGTGAAGGGGCTCAGTTTTTGGGCTACAATGAGGAGGAAGATAATCACACAGTATATGTCGCTATCATAGTGAACTTTTTCCTTAACTTTGTGTTGTTGGTGGGTAAACTCGTGGTGTCGCTTATGACGGGCTCCATGTCTGTTGTAGCATCGTTGGTCGACTCGGTCTTGGACTTTTTATCCACATTTATCATCTTCATTGCGAACAGGCTTTCCACCGAGAAGAACTGGAAGGTGCAGCACGCGTATCCTGTTGGGAGGTCGAGATTAGAGCCTTTGGGAGTGTTGGTTTTCCTGGTAATTATCATTATTTCGTTTTTCCAAGTGGGCCAAGAGGCATTCAAAGCTCTTTTTCTTAGTGACGAATCCTCTAGACACACCGTGCGGATAGGAAATGGAGCCATTGCCATTATGGTGTTCACAATCTTGAGTAAATTTGTGTGCTATCTATGGTGTGCAAAAAGTCAGTCCAGTTCGGTTCGAGCATTGGCCCAAGACGCTTTGACAGACATCGTATTCAACACTGTATCGTTATTGATGCCTACGATCGGGTTTTTCTTTAATATCTGGTGGTTAGATCCATTGGGGGCATTTTTGTTGCTGATATATATTATCATCATTTGGTGCATAACTGCCTATGAGCATATCGACAATTTGACTGGGGCGGTGGGAGATCACGATGACTATAAAGTCATTTTGTATTTGGCATTTAGGTTTGCAGAGTCAATTAAACAAATCACCAACTTGAAGGTCTACCATGTTGGAGATAATGTCAACGTGGAAATCGATGTGGTTTTTGCCATCGAAGAATTCAATTTGACTCTCAAGGATTGCCATGATATTGCCGAAGCTCTCCAATACTCTGTTGAAAGTTTGCCAATGGTCGAAAGAGCGTTTGTTCACATCGACTACATGGAAGGAAATTACAAAGGTCACTTGAAGTGACGCCAATATATTCATAAGACATATCTAAGGTAGTTCATACCGCATAAATAGAAATAGAAGAGGCAACCCGAATGAAATAGAGCCCACACTTCAGTACATTTAACATGGTTCGATTAGTCACTACAATAAAGCAACGGCAGCAGCACCAATAAGCGCACCCATGGGGGCCAAGTAGTTGGCACCGGCCTTGGAAGATGAACCCTGGGTGGAGGAGGCCGACTCAGAACCAGATTTAGATTTGGAACCAGAGGCCGAACCAGATTTGGAACCAGATTCAGATTTGGAATCCGAGACTGGACCAGATTCAGACTTGGGACTGGAGCCTGAACCAGAGTCAGACTTGGGACTGGAGTCTGAACCAGAATCAGACTTGGGACTGGAGTCTGAACCAGAACCAGACTTGGGACTGGAGTCTGAACCAGAACCAGCTTTGCCACTAGAGGTGGCAGTAGCACGAGTACGAGTACGAGTACCAGGGGCTGAATCGTCAGAGTCAGTCTCAGCAGCCTGTTCGGAGTCGCCGCTATCGTCAGTCTCATCAGCCTGTTCGGAGTCGTCACTATCTTCGGTCTCTTCCGCAGTATCATAACCGTATGCGGGAGTTGGGCGCAGACCACCAGTTGTGCGAGTGGCTGCTATAGTGGTTGACTCGTCCAAGTAGTACGGTCTTGTTACATCGTCTTGATCATAGGAATCCAAGTCGGGGGCACCGAAATCGATGTCGTCAGTGTAACCCATTTGATCGTAGAGGCCTTGGGCTTGCGCCTCCAAGGAAGCGGTGTTAATGGTCTTGTAATAGTTCAAAAGAGACTCCTGTTCTGCGTCGAGATCGGCGGCATGGACAATGGCTGCAAGAGCGACTAACGTTAAGTACTTCATAGCAATTGGATTAGATTGATAAATTGAGGTGGAAAGCATTTTCCAAGGTTGCAACCTTGTTTTATATCAGCCGTGGCCAGTGATCAGTGACGGGGTTAATGCTGCGTGCTGCAGGTCGGGCCGAACCACATCGTGGGTACGAATTCATGCCTCCGGTTCGTGCATATATTTTTATCACGTGAATGTGCCCCAGGTTATACGAATGAATTTCATTTACTATAAACCAGTTACGAGATATTTTCCCCTTCCGGAACTGAGGGGCTACTGCCTAATTGGTGATGTAATAGACGATATGGGAAACGACTGGCACATTATTTTCATCCGATATGCCCATCGTGATGTTGCCTCGCAGTATGTGGCGCATAATTCCCTCAATGTACCTTTCTCCAGCGCGTTTTGAGGCGTCATCATGCAAGAAATTGGCAGCATGGTGCAGGGTCTTTGGTGCCTAAAAAATAGTACCCAATGTCATGTAGATTCGTAAGACCCTGGTTCACATATGCAAATTATTGTGGCTATGTTAAGGACACGAGTTCATCAAGTTCTCGGGACAAACCATTGTAGTAACTGGTCACGATGTCATTAATGTTATTGTGGCCCACAGTTTCCAATTTGGTAATAAGTGCTGTCAAATCAGAAATTGGGCTGTGGAGGTCTTGCTCAATTTCAACCCCATTATACTCGAGTTTATGGAATAATTCCGTTTGTTTCGTAGTTACGATAAACTTTAGTACCTTAATAAGACAGATCCCACTGAAATAGAAGCAAAAATGAAGCTGGTCCGAAAGATACGCAAAATACGAATCATTCTCAATCACATGGATAAATTTCACCACATGATAGCTTCGTTCGAGAATTTTGATCAACAACGCCTCGTCGCTAAATTCAAGAATAAACTCTATATTATTCGCGTCATATAATGACGCCCGATCTTCAAGCTGGGTCGTGTAGTTCAGCCCGCCTCGGACAAGTAACGCCTTTTGGTAAATATAGGTGTAAAAAATAATTAGGGTGCAAAAATCATAATTGAGCTCCACGAATTGCAACGGGGTCTGCTCTATTAAGTATTCCCATTGGTCATACCATATACGACACTCTTCCATGACTGTCGTGAAATTGGCCTCGCATTCTTCCAAGGAGGTATAGTTACCATTGCCGCCACTATTATTGAGATTTATTTGTATGAAGTTATAGGTTATTAGCAAAATTCCTATTTCACTGATCATTCTTCCGTCAAAGTTCGTTGAAGAAGATAGCCCCAACGTGGATGTACAATAGTTTAATCTGATCTCATCGATGATGCACATTCTCCCAGAAAACACACAATTTATGAGATGCACCAAACAAAGATGGTTATAAAGGCGCAAGATTGTTAGCGACTGGTGTTCGCTGGAATCTGAATGGTCAAAGAGAATTGAGGGAGTCATCATATTACTGATAGGGAAGAACGACGGACTATTGATAACTGATGAAGGCCCAAACGGGGACGTTTCCGAAACAGGAATCTTGGCCCGCGGAATTTGAAATAATTGTCCTATAGTAGATTTAGATAAAAAAATACTCAACCCAACACTTGACAAAAACCATGGATCCAAATTGAAGCCAGCGATATTCTCATCTCCATCAACAGAAAATCCATTTGTATCGCTCAATTGTGTGCTATGGTCAGTAGAACCATTGATGATGGAGCTCAAAGAAAACGAATAAATGGAAAGAATTACTAATGACTGGAGAAATTCAATATCACCATCGGGTTCCCCTCTAAATGACGAATACTTAGTTAATGATCTATTGATTTCTTTGACCAATTGACGACCCAACTGACGATATGTCCTTTTTGTAAGGCCCAAGTCCACTGATTCGACTGAATTGGGTCCATGGAGAGAGAATCTAGAAGCAAGGCAGCAACATGTAGTTAATAACAATGGCGATTTTATACGTATTGTATCGACCAATTCCTTGGAGTCGATGTTTTTGGGGAACAGCACCCACCGGCCATAGTTTTGTCTGAAGTCACTCATCAACTCTACAGTTTGCTCTTCTGTGAGGATATGAAGAGTGATAATATCTTCATGGGTGACCCGAGCTCGCAAGGAGGACAATGTTAGTAAATTCAGAATCGGTGACGGTACATTTGGGCTGGTCACTTGGTTGGCTATTATTGAAAATGGTGAAGCTTTTAAGGAGTTGGAAGGAGATTGAAACGTAGGAGGAGCATCCAAATCGGTCAGAGGAGCCCTTGAATCCTGATGCTCATTTTCGTGCCCATTGGCTTGTAGAGAAGACGCCGCCAGAAGTAAGAGCCTCGCATCATCTTTGGTGGCATAGCCATTATCATGCTTGAGTAGCTTTAACACTTCGGAAAGACTGGAGTAGATCAAATCGAGTTTACGCTGGGTAGAATCGCCCGCGGAGAGCTCGAGAGCCGACGCATTGGCTTCGTTGAAAGCTTCAAACGAACACGACTTCTTAAGGAACGTGCATCGCAAGCACGAGTTTGGGTTCTCTGGTGAACGAAAGCACCTGGTCTTCTGTTTTCGGCACGAATCACACGCTTTAAGGGTTCGTGAAGCCTGAGCCAACTTCCGGTTCTCGCTTATGGAACTGCGACTAACGTCGGAAAGCTTGCGTGTGTTAGGCTTTCTCTTCTTCTCCGGGGGCATGATGGTATCAATGGAGCACTGAGCAGAATAAGACGTACTGGAGAAACCTTCGACAGTCGCTGCATGTCAAAGATCATCGATAGCGAATCACGTGCTCAGTCTGGGGATCTCCGAGCCTGGCAAGAGATAAGCACGATAAGAATGATAAGCACTAAACGTGACAGGACCAGCCAATAGGAAGTAGTGACTACCCCAGAAATTGGACACGAGATGGTGGGAAGCAGATGCACTCGGACAAAACTCCCAAAACGCCGATATCACCGGTTTCTGTCGATTGGGTCGGTTCACATCACCTTGTAGGCCACGTCATTCTTGACCAAGGTCATTTCCACCATCTTCACACCGCGATTGATGGACAAATGGTCAAAGTCGATCTTACCCTTGTACTTGAGAACCCCCTGGTGTGACCGGTTCTTATCCATGACCACTAACTCGCCCGAATACATCACGTCGTAGTCAGAATTTGTGAACTTGGGCCTGGTCCGATGGATGTCATTGCCCACCACTTCTGGAGGATCGAGCCGGTCCAACTTGAGTCCTGCCAGAATAAGCGCATCGTTGATGATTCGGGCCACGTTGAAGGGTTTCACCCGCCACACGGGAGATATGGCGGTGCCACTGTTGTCCTGGCGGTGCAAATTGATCTCGAGTCCCGAGAAACATGGTTTGGAGGGCTCTACCCAGATGTGGAACCCACGGGGCTGTTCCACCACTATGGGCAAGCCAAAGATCTTTTTGATCTGGACGTTGCTGGAGAGGCTCTCCAACGCCGTGTAGGTGATGTTTTCCTGCTGGAACCTTTCTATGAAGTTGTGAATGTCGTCGCTAGCCGATTGGTTCATCTGGCTCATCTCGGTGTCCATATAATGCTTGAAATTCTCATCCAAGTACTCCAAGCCTTGTGGGAACCGGAGCCGCTTGGGATAGATCAAGTTGCTGTGGAACCACACTGGTAGAAAGATGGAGCGTGTGGGCTCTTCGGTGTTCTGGAACCGGATTACTTCGATGCCCACGTAGAGTGACATCGCCAATGTGGTGGAAACCGCCACTAGCGCCAACACCGTCAGAGTAGGAAGTTTCTTGGGATTGATGTGGGTGTCGTAGGCAACGCGGTGGATCTGGTTGGGGTGGAGCGACGGGTAGTAAGAGCGCAATCCTACAGCTCTGAGTGGCCGGATCATACGGCCATTGGCCAATCGAAGACCTGGTGCTGTCATTACTGTAATATGGCGTGATGGTTAAGTCGCGGGGATATATCGCGGTGGAGATGAGGTGTATAGGCTACGAAACACGACAAGCACGACAAACACGACATACGGCACGGGTGAGCAGCTTCTCCGCCAATGGTGAGTAGGTGGTGGTGGTGGAGAAATCCGGGACAAGCGGCCTCATTGTGGTGCAATCATGGGCCGCCAATAGCACATGGTGGGGGCTACAATCTGTTGGTGGTGCAATTAAAAAATACATAGTACATAAGAAGGGTCAAGTAAAATACATCATTGGGTCAGCAGTTGTGCTGGTATAGTGTGGTTCTTCTGGGCCGCGCTGGCTCCATCTCAGTCGAAACTGGCCCAGTCCAAGTCCTTGTTGTCCAACTTTTCAAGCAATTGGCGCAATTCTTCTTCGGCCTGTTGGTCTTGCTCATCATTAACAATTTCCTTTGGCTCTTGGTGGTGGGCCGAGTTTTGATCATGTCCCCCTCTGGTCCCCCTGGTGCTTCTGGCGCCCCGTGTGCCAGATTCCCTCCTTCTTCCGGCACTTCTCTCTGGCTTAGCTTCCACTATCGAATCCAACCCGGCTCTTCCAAGCTTCACCGGGGGTCTGTGTTTTTGTTCTGGGCTAGCCTTCTTTGTAAAGCCATTACCAGCTAACCCAAGTCTAGCTGCAAGCGGATTCTGTGCTACGGATGTGGGGGTTCCATCCGAGTCTAGCGAGTCTAAAGCTGAATCACCATTTTCTCTGGATGATGGTGGAGTGGCCGGACTTTTGGGGCCCCGGGGCACGCTTCCAAGACGATTTGCCAACACTTTGCCAGCTTCAGTCATAGGTGCCACCTTTTCATCGTAGTGGGACTCGGACCGGTCCTTCGAGTGTTTGTTCCTCGAGTTTCTATGGTCGTCTTTGGGATCGTGGTGGTCCTTGCGTCTAGTTCTGTCATACTTCCCGTGGCGTCTATCGTTGTCGGCGGAACTGGGAGGAGTAGGGTAGTCATGGTGCTTGTGTCTATGGTGATTCTGGGTTGGAGCCGGTTTTGGCGCTGGTTTTGGCGGAGCTTCCTCTAATACTGTGGCCCATTTACTCACCAAGGGCTCGGACTTTTTGGATGTGATGACTTTACTCCAAGAGCTCGTATCTTTCTCTGGAGACTTGGCTGGCGATGGAGGGGATTTGGTCAGACTGGAAGGTTTGGATAGAGATTTGTCTTGGAGAGCAGCCTGTTCCACAAGCTTCTCATCTGTAGCCCATTTGGAAGCCAATCCTGACATTACGGATACAACAGCGAATGAATGTGGCTGGTGGAAGTGGCTAGTGGAGGTGATGCCAAAACAAACCCAAATGGTCTGAAGAAATTTCAAGCTGTGATTTGTGAGGCGAAGCAGAACTCGGTCTAGGACGAAATTGGAGAGACGCCCTGTGGGACTTGGTGTTGACCTTGAAGTAAGGCGGTGCAGATATGGGCAGTTATTCTCTAGCAGAAGCCCGTTGTTCACTATAGAAATAATTAATGTTCGCCAAGTGCAGTCGCAGTCTTCCATATATATAAGCAGATCTGCTGACAGGGCACAAATGGGGGGTTAGTCGTCAAAGCAGTTGGAGTCTGAACGTTTCCGAGCAAAATTAATTCAAGTAATTATACCCCAAGTAAAGTTTTCAGAATGCTTCATTTCAATAAGCAAACTATCTTTCTTTCTTTCCTAATGCTGCTAATAGAAGGAAATTCGTCGTATTTGTGTCATTTACACTTTTGTTGATTTTATGCGAATTTTTCAATTTTTTCAGGTATCAAGGAGACTCCAAAAGCCAATTATGTGGCACCACTTAAATATCTCGTTTGAATGTTGTTAATGTCCTTTAGAAATTTACCCGATGAAATGTACATGAAAAAACTTCAATGACTAACCACAATTCACATTTCATAGCAGTTCAAGCATGCTTGCAGCGTAAAGTGGTACAGAATCTTCAACGGTCTAAGGGACGGACAGTCACCATCTTGTGTAACTATTAAGCCTCAATTACAAACCACGACACCTGCATCATTAATAAGCAGAGGCTGATTCCGAAGTCCAACATTAACCATGAGATAGCAGCCGTAGGGCAATTTGTAATTTTACGAATTGATATTGAAGAAGTTTCGCAGCTCAAACGGAAACAGGTCTTCCCACAAACGCACTATTGCATCCAATTCGACTGCAGGTTAGATAATTCTACAGGCAACTGGGATTCAAGTCGAAGTACCCCAGTCACCAATTGACTGAATTCGTCTCTATCTGGATTATTTGTTGCGGGCTTTAGTCTGCTCGTCTACAAATACTTTGTAGCTTATTCGCTTTTGCTCTCAACCTTTGCGCCTATTGGAATCTTCATGTGTCACACGTTGCGGCAATGTAATTATGCGAGTGTCAGTTTTCCTGTGAGAAAGTAGCAATTGGGCACTGGGAAATGTCGCAAATGGCAAACACCCCCCACCAAAATCCTCCAAAGTGCGCCCAACCGAGTACTCCAGGCCATCAAATTGTTCAAAAGATTCTTGAAAAAAATTGTTTGACTAGCGGATTACAGGAGACATTGGGCCAGCCATCCCGACATCATTATTTCAATACTGCATCCCGATATTTAGATGCCCCACGCCTGTCGGTAGCTCCGGCCAAATTCCATTACCTGCCAATTACAAATGGCGAGGTCCGTAGTCACCTGACTATAACCTAAGGACATCCCTGAGCCGAAAATTTACCACAGCTTATAATCGTCAGTATCGGCACTGTATTCCAAAAGTTTCAAAGGCCAATTATTAAACAATGTCATTCTCAGATTTCTCTTTAACAAGCGAGTTACCAGCTTGGAAAACTTTAGAATCCACCTACAAGTCTGTCGGTGAAAACTTCAAGGTCAAGGATGCTTTCCAAAAGGATCCAAAGAGATTCGAAAAATTATCCAAGACCTTCAAGAACTACGATGGCTCTGAAATATTGTTTGACTTCTCGAAGAACTTGGTTGATGACGAAATCTTAGGTCAATTGCTCCAATTGGCCAAGGAAGCCAAGGTTGAAAACTTGAGAGATGAAATGTTCAAGGGTTCTAAGATCAACTCCACTGAAGGAAGAGCTGTGTACCACGCCGCCTTAAGAAACAGATCTTTGAAGAAGATGGAAGTCGATGGTAAGGATACTGCTCCTGAAGTTGATGCTGTCTTGAAACACATGAAGGAGTTCTCTGACCAAATCAGATCAGGTGAATGGACTGGTTACACTGGCAAGTCTATCACTGATGTTGTCAACATTGGTATTGGTGGTTCTGACTTGGGTCCAGTCATGGTCACTGAAGCATTGAAGTCGTACTCCAAGCCTGGCTTGAATGTTCACTTTGTTTCCAACATTGATGGTACTCACATTTTCGAAACTCTTAAAGGATTGAACGCTGAAACCACCTTGTTCTTGGTCGCTTCTAAGACTTTCACCACTGCTGAAACCACCACCAACGCCAACTCTGCTAAGAAATGGTTTTTGCAATCTGCTAAAGACCAAAAGCACATTGCTAAGCACTTTGCCGCTTTGTCGACCAACGCTGAAGAGGTCTCCAAGTTTGGTATTGACACCAAGAATATGTTTGGCTTCGAAAGCTGGGTCGGTGGCCGTTACTCTGTGTGGTCTGCTATTGGTTTGTCTGTAGCCATTTACATTGGTTACGAAAACTTTGAAAGTTTCTTGAAGGGTGCCGAAGCTGTTGACAAGCACTTCCAAGAAACCCCATTGGAAGACAACATCCCAGTTTTGGGTGGTTTGTTATCTGTGTGGTACAACAACTTCCATGGTGCTCAAACTCACTTGGTTGCTCCATTTGACCAATATTTGCACAGATTCCCAGCGTACTTGCAACAATTGTCGATGGAATCCAACGGTAAGTCTGTCACCAGAGGTAACGCTTTCACCAACTACCAAACCGGTACCATCTTGTTTGGAGAACCAGCAACCAACTCCCAACATTCTTTCTTCCAGTTGGTCCACCAAGGTACCAAGTTGATCCCAGCCGACTTCATCCTTGCTGCCCAATCTCACAACCCAATTGAAAACAACTTGCACCAAAGAATGTTGGCTTCCAACTTCTTTGCTCAAGCTGAAGCTTTGATGGTTGGTAAGGACGAAGCTCAAGTCAAGTCCGAAGGTGCCACTGGCGGACTTGTTCCACACAAGGTTTTCTCTGGTAACAGACCAACCACCTCCATCTTGGCCCAAAAGATCACTCCGGCTGCTTTGGGTGCCCTTATTACTTACTACGAACACTTGACTTTTGTCGAAGGTGCCATCTGGAACATCAATTCTTTCGACCAATGGGGTGTTGAATTGGGTAAGGTGTTGGCAAAGGCCATCGGTCCTCAATTGGAAAACAAGGATGAAGTCAAGAACCACGACCCATCTACCAACCATTTGATCAACCAATTCAAGCAATGGTCCATCTAAAGCGAACGCTTCAAGTTGTAGGACCAACATTCCTGGAGTTATGTTAATCAACTTGTGGTGCTTGGTCTGGCTTGAGGCTTAACAGTGGATAGTTTTAGTAAGTGTTTAGTAGTACACATGGTAGTTTCGAAGTGTAGATGCTGCAAATACTAGGCGACACTTAAGGGCTGCACTGTGTGCAGGAACGAGATGATTTCAAAAATTTAACCATAGCTGACTGGCATAGTTTAGTGCACAACAATGTCGGATGAGGAGCCCATAATCGAAGAGCTCGACAACCCATTGAGAGCCATCATTGTGGTGAACTCTCCTGAGCATCCCGAGGGTGAAATGGAGGAGAGATTGCTCGACTCCATCCAGAGTTTTGACGATATGAATGAGTTTTTTGATACCTTCGATGAAAACATTGCCATTCCCAACGAGGGTCACATCAAGTATGAAGTTGGAAGTGATGGGTTGGTAGTGATCGTAGTGGACAACCTTGAGCTCAGAACCAGGGCCTTGGAATTTATGGATAAATACGTCACTGAAGAGAAGGACGAAGTCGAAGACAAGGACGACCAGCCAGGTGCCAAGAGAAGAAAGTGAACAGGATATGTCTGTTAGGACCTAAATTATAGATGTACATTAGACCAAGATTATGGGGATGGGAAGCGGACACAGAATCCGTTTTCTACAAGTGACATATTGACATGTGCTGCATTTGCCTTGAATAATCACATCACACTTTTAAAATTGGTGGCACGAATTAGAACATTTAGCCAAAATGTTGATATGCTGGTGTTGCCTTGTCAAAAACCAAAAAAAAAAAAAATGATTGGGGGATCAAATTGGGACTTCGATTTTATTAATATACGAAAATGACCGAAATACACAGCAATGGTAGAAATATTATCGACAATGCGTGCATCCTTTTGTAGAAAATGGGGCTGTTCATTATGTGTGATATACTGAACTAGAGGACCAGTTTCTCTGCAACGTCGAATTTTAATGGAAAAGCGTAGCAAAATATAAACGGGAAAAAGACACTTCGAATTAGGGGTAATCAGATTCATCCGGTGGCCCCAATACCGGTCAGCCACCTCAATATATTGTTCATCCTTAGCTCGACCTATTCGGTTCCCGTTGCAACCGGGCGCCGCACGACCCGCACCCAAAACTATCAATACTACACCACCAAACGAACTCAGTACTACAACGCACAACCATGGACGATTGGAGAAGAATCGATATTGACCAATTCGACGCAGACCACTTAACGAAAGAGGAATTGGTCCCAGACCTTCCAGAAACTTCTCACGAGACAGTGGCTGCGGTTTCACAACAAGTCAGAAGTGCTTTGAGTTCGGGTCAGTTCTTGGACGCTTTAGTTCTTGCCTTGGACAATCCGCCATACAATGCATCACCTGCCACCAAAAACTTGCATTCAGACACCGTGTTTGAAACTTTGTGCTCCATTAAAAACAACAGAAGCGATTTGAGCGGAATCATCAAACAGTTGAGTCCCACTCAACAAGACAACTTGGTGAAATACTTGTACAAGAACATGGGAACCAATGCAGGAGCCAAGCAAGGAGGATTATTGCTAAGCTGGTTTGAGAAGACGGTGGAGATCACTGGCCTCGGCCCCATTGTGAGATACGTTTCTGACAGAAGGACTGTTTAGAGAGGCGGCGCAGGTGTAGACGCCAGCGAGCTGGATTACACGGCTACAGGTCTGGTTTAGGACTGATATATTAGTTACAGATTCAATAAACATGGAATAAAAAGGGGTATTAAATTAAAATTAGAGGCCTGGTATTTAAGGGCAGTGGGTGAAGGTTTATTGAGCAGCCGTCTTATACTTGGAGACACCAACCTTGGCACATGAACCAGGGGAGGCCATTGGTTTGGTCACCTTGCTTTTGGCTTTGAGTTTCTTAGCCTTCTTGGCTCTGCTCATGGCATTGATCATGCTCTTATAATCCTCCTTCATAGGCGACACAGCTTTGTTCTGAGCCTTCGAGGGCATCAAGATTCCAGTCGGAGAGCCTAAATCGTAGGTACCACGAGAGGATACCGAGGAGCAGGTGTCATGTTCCATGAGGGATGACTCTCTGCTACTTTGGCTTAAAATATTGTCATGGAATATGTCACTAGATGGATCAAAAGGTTTCGATAAACTGGATAAACTGGAGTTCATATCGATATTAGTAAGAATAGGAGTGCTAATTTCTTGCTCCAATTCTCTCGTCAATTTGCTGATTGAAGCGTCCTTCATTTTGACCATACTTTCGTATTTTTGAGTAAAATGGGCCATCGATGTAGTAAGTTGATCCTTTAAATCAATTACTTGGGTCATCAAGGCATCTCTGTCCTGCTCAAGTTTTAAAATTTGGTCATCTTTGGAAGTGAGTTCAATTGAGGTATTAGAAAGTTCGTCATGGAGGTCTTCCATTTTCGACTCTTGAGTTGATTTGAACCGTCTCAATTCGGAGCCCAACTGGGCAATTTCTTCGACCCTTTGATCGATAATACGGTTTAGAGTAGCGATCTTGGCGTCCTTCTGCTCAAGCTCCAAAGTGATTCCCACGATTTGGTTGTCCTTAATGGCAATCTCGGTGGCATTGGAGACACTTAATTGGTGGGCATCAGTAATAAGCCTTTGATTGTCGTTCTTTAAGGTGTTCACTTCGTTGGTCTTGAAAGAAATCTCTTGACTGAAGAATTCCATCTTCTGATTCAAATGATGAAGAGAAAGCTCTTGAGTCTTCACTGTTTCATCGAGAGAAGCACTACTGGATTTCAAATTAGTAAGCTCGTTCTTGTAATTCTTATTGGATTCCTTTACCGAACTGATTACTTCTTCTTGAGTCTTTAATGCTGAGTCCTTCTGTTGAAGGCTGCTCATCAATTCATCAATTTGTGCTTGCTTTTGAACAAGTTCTTGATCCTTTTTGACGACCAACGACTCCATTGTTCTCAATTTCTCATCCTTATCCATAAGCTCGCATTGTCTTTCCGAAAGCTCTCTAGTGTTCTCAAGAATAATAACTTCATGTTCGGAATCCCTCTCTATCAATTGTAAGTTGTGTTTCTCTAACTCCATCAACTTCGCCTTCAAAGTAGCATTCTCGTCACGGAACGTATCACATTCACCTTTCAAACTAGATTGATTAATTTGGAAAAGCTCAATTTGGTCCTTAACGTTAATCAACTCCGCAGATTGGATGGAATTGATATCCATGAGATTCATGTTCTCTTGTTCAAGCATACTCAATGAGATCTTAAGCTCATCAATTGTGGATTTACAGTCACCATAGGTAGTTCTGAACTGGTTCAATTCGTGGAGCAAATCCTCAAGTTTGGAATTAATCATCTGCTTTTGTTGTTGAATCACTCCTTGGTTGGTAGCATCAGCACACTTCAACTCCTCTATATTTGCAAGCAACTGACCACGGCTCTTCTCATATTCTATTCCCGTGTCTAAGCTATTCCTTTTCAACTTCTGGTTCTCTGTCAGAAGTTCGTTCACTCTTTTCCGGAGCTCAAATGGGCTTAGTCTGGAGGTCGCAACCGATTTTGGGTGCAAAAATCCAGTGGCAGCTGGGGATCTCAATCTAACCTGCGAAGGGGCAACCGGATTGACCAGTACCTTAGGAGTAGATTGGGCCAACAGCGAAATGTCCTTGTCGGAAAGCTGTAAAATGGGGTCCTTGGAACTGTCGGGCCTCGTAGTCCTGATAGGAGAAGAGTCCATTTGCTGCATAGCAATTCTAGTTGGGGTTGAAATAATCGTTGGTCGGGACGAGTATCTGGTCTTGGGAGCCAAGACTGGTCTGACACCAGAGGTGATCTTTACCTTGGCTGGAGTATTTACCGATCTTCTAATAAGCGAAGGCGTTGAAGTGGCCAAGGCCGGACTCAGTCCAATTCTGGAAGCTTGAGTGGGACGGGCATAACTTGGAAGCGATGATGGCTTGGACTTGAGGGGACTGGACAACGGAGACCCAAGTTTAAAGTTGCCAGCCAAATTGGCGATATTGTTCATGGCCGATTTGACAAGGGAAGCATCGCCATATTGATCCAAAGTCAACACCACGTTAGTATTTCTGGCGGTGTCGTTCTTGAAAATCAAGTTGGTAATAAAATTGGCCGACCGACCGCTGACGCTTCTCTGAGATAACAATTGAGTTATTGAAGACATGTTGATGTTGGCAAACACATTGGACGAGCCTGGAGAGCCTGGAGACAAGGCGTTCTTGTCGAATTTTTCATTACCCATGAGGTCAATATAGACACATTTCTTATTGTTCCAATAAAGAGTGATCACCAAACACGATCTGGAAGACTGAGCATTGGCAATTGTAGAGGAGGTGGACCTGGAGGAGAAGATCTGGTCCACCAATTGGGTGGTTGCAGCCAGTTTCTTCACGTTGGCATCAGTGGTACGCCCACTGAGCTCAGGATTAGCAAGGCCCTGGAGCAAAGCCACCAAGTCCGTCAGGTGTCTATTCTCCGTCACCTCAAACGCAGAAACCACCGGATGGGATCCCGAAGTGTGCAACTGGGCCATCTTCGACTGAACCACTTTCCTGATGGTGGTTGTCTTCCCACTGCCGGTGGGGCCCATGAAAATGGTACACGAGCTGGAGGCACTAGAGGATTGGAGCTCGTCATATTGAGAATCGGGCGTATCAGGGAGAAAAATCCGACGGAAGTCGTAGGTCTTTTGGTTATAGACAATAGCAGAAGCAGACACGATATCAAACAACCGGGGCCCATTTGGAGCCGTCAGGTGGCCCTTGACCTTCAAGTATAAAGGAATAGCCATTAGTTTGTCGAAGTCAAACACTACAGCAAATTCATACCATTATACACCAGAGATGAGGGAGTTAGACGAGGTTCATTACAATGCTGTTTTTGTTATATTGGTTTTGTTGTGCACTTGCCTAATACGGCCTAATGATCTGGGACTGTATATCGCACTTTGCACTTAAATGTCCTAGTTGGGTGTTGGGGTCCAAAGGCATGGCCTGCCTGATCAGGCCGAATTGATGCCAGGGGCCCAACGGACTTCAAAGGTTGGCGCAGGCAAAGAATTGGCAGAGTATTGGTACAAGAAGAAAATGCAGGGGACACATTCACGGAGATAAGTTAGAGAGAATAAGCCCAGTATGGGGCCAAGGAGAAAGCGACATTTGGGCAAATATCGCCACGAACTACCCCACTGTCATGTCAACTGGAGCCCCATGCGGAACCTCGCCGGCCCCGTGGAGAACAGGAATGTGTGGTGACTCTTCGGATAGTGTAGGCATATTAGGTGAGCGACACGCAATACGAGACACGCGACACGCGACATAAGCACGTGACACGCGACACGCCCCCCAGCCAGCCTTCATAGTGGTGGTAGCAGGGGCACACAAAACAAATGGGGATGATCGTTATTGCGGTAGGCAGCGGGGGTATTGCGGTGGTGATGATGGCGGTGGTGGTGTTGCTAGGAGCTACCACAATAGCAATAGCCATGACCCGATTAGGTAACCCCGGTGATGGAGCCCTATGGTCAATAGTGGTCAGGCCAACAAATGTCCGGCAGGCATGAGAAGTTTCCTACTAAGGAGATTCGGAGATTTTTAGGGGCCGCCATGGAAGTGTCTGCATACTCTGGCAGGTGGGCCCCTGCACAGAACCCGGTTGGGGGACTCACGTGCAGGCCCAGTGCCCACACAGCGCAGGAAGGATGCAGGCCGGCCCATTTGTGATGCGTTTGCGGTCCTGGGCCAGAACCAGATGATGAACAGCCCCCGCCACGTTCCTCACAGTTTAGCCACCGCTTGTCCACCGAGTTCCACTCCCACTCTCTATGACCACACCCACCGTTTTGTAGCCTCCCATATCCCGTAATCCCCCCACCTCTCGGCGTCTGCTGCCCTAAGCTCCTGGTGTAGGCCCACCGCTTCGCCCGCCTTATTTCTTTTGGCCAAAAGAAACTGCACCACAAAGCCCCGTCGTTACACAAACTTAAATTCCTAGCCGAACCAAACTTGGACGAGGTCTGCGGTTGGCAGAAACAAATTACAAATTCGTAGGTTTTGTAGGTATCTTCTTTTTTGAAGCATCTTTCGTATCTAGCTGAAGTTGGCCCGTACTTCTTGAAGCTTGAAGTTAGTGCCCTATTAGGACGCCCGTGATCTGTTCTCAGTATCACTTTCGTGTCTTTCGAGCGTTGGATCTCCTGTTCTTGTGACCGGTGGCCTCTGCTCTCCATCGCCGGTTATATTAAGTTATACCTGGCAAAAGAAAATCCTCGTTGCTCCTCGACAACGTTGTTATCATCACCTCCATCCCATCCCCTTCCTACCAACGAGCTTTTAACTAAGACTCGTCCCTTGAAAATGTATCCACAGGGTTACTATCATCAAAACTTAGGGACTGCTGGCCACAGAGCCACGTCCTCCTACAACTATATGCCCCAGTACTCGACTGGAGGCTATCACGCCGACCACAGACACTCACGGTCCTTCTACTCCGGGTATCCCGCCTATCCCGTGGCTGCTCCGGTAGCCCCAGCGGCGGTGCCTGTCCCTGTTCGTCCCATCGATCCGTTGGCAGCAAACGCCGGCGCCGTGGCGAATGCCGGGGTCAACGGTGGTGTCAACGGTGGCGTCAACGGTGGCGTCAACGGCGGCATTAACCCGGTGTTGGAGTACGACTTGAACAATATGGCCAGCTTTTTGAGCTGGTGTGCTTTTGGTATGTTGAAACAGCAAAAGAACCCAACCAAGGAATTTGAAAACTTGGTGGTGTCAGTCTTGTTCGCTACAAGGCTTCCTAAGTCCACCATTATTATTGCCTTGGAGTATATGAACCAACGGTTCTCGTCCAAAAAGGAAATTGCCGAACGTGACTTGGTAGAACATGAAATATTTGTCTATCTCGTGGTTGCTTTGGTTTTGGCCAATAAGTTCAATGATGACAACACCTTCACTAATAAATCGTGGTGTGGTGCCACTGGGTTGAACTTGAACATGTTGAACGAGCGGGAAAAGTCCTGGCTCGAAGAGTGCAAGTGGAGCTTGAATGTGGTCAATTTTGAATCTAACATCAGGACCCTTGAAGAATGCTGGAAAACATGGTTGGAAAAGTACGTGGCCTCAGCAGAAGCTGCCGTGCCTACTACTGTGTCTCCAGTCATGGCTTCGTCTCCTTCATACGCTTACCCCAACTCATCGCCCATCCAACAAAACCCTTATGCCGGACCACTGTACTCCAGCATACCATCTTCTCCACGCCACGCTACTAGTGATTATTACTATCCTGCATCATCCCCTATAACCTCCTCCCCTACAAAATATTCCCATGATAACTACGCTGTTTGGCCCGTGCCACAGCAACAAGCAAACATCTGGTCGCAAGCGCCAGGCTATGCGCCAAGCTATAATGACTCAGCCCTCCAATATGTGGGGTCGTCAATGCATCATATGCAAAGAATGGCACCTGCTCCCCATCCCAGTATGATGTATTCTCATCATCCAAACTTTGTGGGTTATGCAAACCCATACTATAATTATTCAATGGCATCTTGCTAGAATAGACATAATTTAAAACAAAAAAAAACGTCGGTATTTATTTTTTTTAGTTTCGGTATTAATCTACACAGATAGACTGGTCCCCGTATGTTCATTAGACCCCGAGTTGTAGTCGGAGTTCTTTTCAGAATTGTATTTAGGGAAATCGCACGATCAACAATAGCACAAATTGGCTGCTACAAGACTTTAAGGTACGTTTATTTACTCTAGATCCGAGTTCGACTTTTATGACAGCTGCAAATGCTTATTCGTTGAACTCTCCATCTTCTTCGTCTTCCTCTTTGATACCTTCTTCCTCTCTCAACTTTTCAGCAGCCTTATTGTAATCAATAACCTTCCCACGGGTTCTTCTACCGGAGGCAATAATATTGGACTCGTCAATTTCCAACAAGTCATCCTCCTCTTCGTCGTCATCATCGCCTTCACCTTCTTCGTTGTAGTCTTCACCTTCATCATCATCTTCATCGTCCTCCTTTTCGGGCTCCTTTTCTTTAGGAACATCGTCGTCATATTGACGTCTTCTTCTCTTGGACTTTTTCTTGTCTTTAACAGGTTCTTCGGCTTCAGTGGCCTGCGATTCTTCTGCGTTTCTCTTCTTGGGTAATTCAGCGTCTTCAGAAGCTTCCACAGCTTCGGTGGATTCTTCGTTCTTTGCTTGTGGGGTGACTTCCGTTTGAGGAACCTCTTTGGCTTCGACCTCGGACGCAGCAATTGTTTCTTCTGGGTTGGACATTATGGCAGCAACACTTGAGTAGTGGTGAACGGAAGGGAAAATGTGGTGTTTGTTGGGGAGTGGACCTGACGCGGTTTGGGGTATAAGTGGATATTTCATGTTGCGACATGTGGTGCGACAAACACAATGTCGCAACTACCAGCAGTAGGAGAGCAAGGTACAATAAATCGGGCAAATACATAAGAAAAGGATCCCGGAGACGGGATCAGTTTAGTACCAGTTGAAATACTTTACCGCAATCTGAATCAATCTGAATTCTGGGAGAATGGGATTGCACAATGACTGTAGCAAAATACCTCTGAATTAAAGTACGGAGCTTAGGAGAAGACCCAAAATTGTACGAGCTCGTTGCGTACAATTTTCACTACGAAGCCTGACGAATGGTGTCTTTCTTCTTTCTTTTGGAGGTTGAAGGTCGTTCTTCAATAGAGATTAATAGGTTTAGCGACAATGACATAGATATGCGACATTTCTACGATGATTTGGATACATGTAAACTGGTCCATTTATATTAAAATGTTCAGGAAAATAGATTATAAATATTATACGTGACCAGGACTTAGGCATCAAGCTCGTACGACCCCATTTCTGGCTTTTTCTCGGCTTATAGTGTAGTTTCGTTCTCTATGGACCGACCTCTTCTCAAAGGTCACATGACCGCTTTCTACTATCAACAGAATCTACATTAAGTCTGCTATGAACATCTGTCTCCCTTCAAAATGCTGGCAACACTAACAAAGAAGACTAAAATGTCGGACTTGGTCAACTACCGACTCAAGATCCTCACAATAGATAACAGACACTTTGTGGGGTCACTTCTAGCTTTTGACAACCACATGAACTTGGTGTTGGCCGACACCGAGGAGTCCAGAATAACGAAGAAATCGCTCCAGTCGTTGAAAGGGTCTGCCAGCTCCGAAAAGCCGGTGTTAGACAAGAGAACCTTAGGACTTATTGTCTTGAGAGGCGAACAAATCGTTAGTTTAAGCATTGAGAGTCCGCCTCCGTTGGACCCCAAGAAGAGATTGGGTTTGGACAAGGGTAAGGGTATCAGTAAACCTTTAAAAACTCCTGTCAGTGTCAAAGGCAGGGGCCTCCAGGGCCCTACTATAAAAAATGGACGGAAATAAAAGGGTATCTCGAGAAACCGTCCGCGAATATCGCAATTACTTCGATCAGTATACATTAACAGGTACAGATAACATCATAAGAGACCCTAGAGGTCCAACCCTGGTTTTCCGACATCCTCATACTTAATTTACTTACATAGTACATCGATTATAAATGATACAGGCACTTTGGTAGTATACATCTAACAACAGTTGGAGTTATTCTTGTTCTTCTTCTCCTGGGGAGCAGGTGTCAATGAAATGGTGGGACCTCCAGCACTAGGCTTTGACGAACCGCCTTCATTGGTGTCCAACTGGTGTTTACTGATCATTTCGTAGATATTCTTCAATAACTGGTGGAATGACAAGTCGACGTTGTCCGAAGACAAAGCAGAGGCTTCTGTGAACAACAAGTTGTTTTCATTGGCGAAATTTTTGGCTTCTTCGGTAGGCACAGCTCTCAAGTGGTCCAAATCGGACTTGTTACCCACTAACTCTATGACAATGTTGGCATCGGCATGATCCTTCAATTCCTTCAACCATCTAGACACCGATTCGTATGTTTCAGTCTTTGCAATGTCGTACACGATAAGAGCACCCACAGCTCCTCTATAATATGCACTGGTGATGGCTCTGTAACGTTCTTGGCCGGCGGTATCCCAGATTTGAGCCTTTACTCTTTTGCCGTCGATTTCAAGGGTTCTGGTAGCAAATTCCACTCCAATAGTCGAACGGGATTCCAAGTTGAATTCGTCACGGGTGAATCTGGACAACAAGTTAGATTTTCCGACACCCGAGTCTCCGATCAACACGATCTTGTAGAGGTATTCGTAATCGTATGAGTAATCGTCGGTATTTTCAGCCATTATTATACCCTTCTATATGTTGCTGTTGTGAGGCTATTTGTTAGTACGGTCAAAAACGTTAAACGAGAAGGCAAAACCGAATCTAAAGGTAGTGACACCCACTGCAAGAGCTGCCATACCAGTAGCAGTGACCACTCTTACATAGTTCATCCAAAATATCAACAAATCATCCTGATACATTGTTCGTGAACAAAAGCAACCAGCTCTAGGAGGGTCAGAGACGAGTTTCTTCACGAAAAAAGGGGTATATGCCGGTTCCAGGTATGCGATACAGTGTATACTTACTTTATTACAGGTGAAGACCAATATAATTATGCTGAAGTACACCGGTGGTAGTAGTAGTGAATTGGTGATCGAGCTTTATCGGTTTGGTGTTTTTTTGTCTCCTAACACTGGACTGCGCACGACACCTAATCCTTGTACCAACTACACCGTCAGAATTAAACCGTTTGGGGATGTTAAGGCCAGTATGGTGCAAGAAACGTAGCCCCTTAGCTATTGCAAACTTCTTTACTGGTGGCTCTCTAATTGCCTTGTCTTTAGGTGTGGCTTTGTACGATAAGCGTATATTTGGATTGTTCTATTCTTTGTGAGGCTGGTGCAATACGCCTCAGATCTATGTGTCATTTTCTAGTACTTTGGATGTTACAATAATTTATAGTATGAGATAAACCAGTCGATGTTTAATTCGAGCTATTTCAGTGCTCGTCTAGTTCTCGTCGTCATTTTTTTCTTGCTCTTTTCTACAATCAGTACCCAACAATTATGGCCTTTCTTTTGGCCAATAATTCGTATATGCTCCTATAATAAATATACAAAACTTTTTAATACAAGTTCAGTCCAAGTTCACTGCATGTCAACATGGAAGTCGGCCTCAAAGAGGCCGGTGGGAAGAAACTTCCCAAATTGCCCGATGTCCAGGTCGTCCTCGTCCATGTATTCGTTCTCATTAAAGTCGCTGGGCGAGTCGACACAATGGGGATAGTGTTTCGCCTGAATGATGGTCTTTCTGAAGCGTCTGATTGGTATTTCGTAGAGTCCAATGACATCGTTGAATTGCTTTCGCGTTTCGGCAATATCTGTGATGGATTCTCGCCAAATCCTCATGTCATCAATGGGAAACTTATTTTGACTGTACTCTTCATAAACTATTTTGCGATAAAGAATCCGAAGCCTAATGGTCAAATATGTCATGAGTCTTAAAAGATATGAGCTGGAAGATTTCAAAAGGGGGATCATGTTCTGGTGAAGACTATCATGGAGGTTGTTGCTGGTAGAGCCGTCCAATTCTGAGAAATAAATATCGGCATCGTTCTTGACGATAAAGACATCGGACATAATGGGACTATCAAAGTCCCGAAGAAAGAAAAACTTCACTTGAGGAAACACTGCAAAAAGCGCTTTCTTCCATACTTTATAGAAAAGAAATAGCACCTTTTGCATGGGGTCATCGTGCGTTCCAAGTACCAATAATTTTGAGGGAAATAACTTCACCCATTTCGTGGTCATTTCAAACAAAAGTTCCTGTTGCTTGCTGATGTTGTCCAATGTGGATGAAAGAGCAGGGACAAAGTGGTATATTGTTTCTTCGACAAATTTTATTAGGAGGTGAAGTCTGGACTCGACAAACGCAAGCGTTTCGTTAGGAGGTAAGTTATTCTCCAGGTTGTGGCGGTTCATCTGACGAATTGGCGATTGGACGCCTTCAGTAAATTCAATCAACACATTGTGGAATTCCGATAAGAATGCCGGGTCGTAGCTCGGCAAATAAATCGATCGGACGATATTCTTCATTAATCGTAAGTGCACGGGAATGAGGATGGGCAATTGGGACTGGTTCTTGATGGATAAATTCAAATTATACGTCAAGATGCTGAAAAGTCCATCTCTGAAGCAGATAATGCTGTTCTCCGTGGCTTCCGGGTCGTAGGTGGACATCAAGCTGAGAATGTACGAGATGGACGAACACAATTCGGGGTCGGTATTAGTGTTCAACAAGAAGCGCAATTCCTTAATAACTTTGGCATAGTGCTTGATGCTTTTGACAATGGCGACATTTTTGACCTTAGTCTTTTCTGCTAGTTTCGAGTATTGCCTTACCTTGTTGTGCTGCAGAAAGAACAGGTCCTCGACCGCCCCAGTCGGTATTTCGTCGTACTTTGAGAGGTCGCCTAAGCTGTTGGTGATTAAGTAGTTGGACGCCAAATTGACCAAACAGCTGAACATGATTTCATGGTTGTATGAGGTGTAAACGAAGAAATTGAGCCATGTGTAATAGATATTCCGAATATCGATCAACTGGGCAGTTCCGCTCGAGATTGACCGGGCATGGATCTTGAGAAGTGATCCCAATTCCGAGTGATAGTCCACGGTTTTCTTCGGAAGACGAGAAAATGAAACTTTTAAGTTCTTTGCCCCCGGAAGGGTCAGGTTGGATGAGCCAGTCGTCTGGTCCGACGACATTCCGTTCCACAGCTGTGAAACATAGTCTGGCTCGGTGCTAAACACGTCGTTGATGGTGGCGGAGGCGGAAATGTCGTTGTAGGCACCGCTGTTGAAAACGTCTCTGTTAGGAACAAAGTACGGGTTGGCGTTATTGGTGGGCTCCACACTGCCACTAAGGGAATAAACAGGGTAAATGATGGTTTCGTCTGTATGGGATTTGCTAAGCAAATTGTCAAACACCTGAGTCACCGATTGTTGGGGGAAGGTGACGGCGTCGTCGCCGAAGGAAATGGAGTTCTGGGCTTGTGGGTGGTTGAGCGGCGGTCTGGGGACAACCGATTCCCCCGAAGAATACGACCGGGACGGGCGTGAGGGCCGAGACGACACCGAGGACGAGGAGCCGGAGCCGGTGGTGCCGTCCTTGGCCTCGGTGGTCAAGTCGTCAAACTCGTTATCCAACTTGGCTTGGCGAAGTTCTTCGAGCTGCTGCTCGGTATAATCAAGGTATCCACATTTGACAGAATGTTTGACACAGTTGGCACAAGAAGGCAAGTCCTCGGAGCACTTGACCCTGCGCTTCTTGCAGTTGGGACACCCCATCTTGGAGTTCTTGTGTTTTCGCCGATGCCGGAACTGCTTTTCCATTCTTTTGTTGTAGGAATGGGACTTTATAAGGAGGGGCCTATTTCGAGAGGCATCGTCGCTTTGCGGACTATTACCTGTGGACATGATGGGTATGGGGTGGGCAGAATGGAATGGAATGGATGGCTGGGGTGGTGGAAGTCGGTGGAACGGGTTCAAGGAATTGAATGTTACAGATATCAAACTGGAGCAGCAAATGGGCTCTTAGGAAACGGGGAAGACCAACGGATGAGGTAAGGTTCTAGTAGGAGCACGGGAGTATGCGATGTGATGCGGTGGATGCCAACGCCAGTGTGTCCAGTTTGACTCTGGTGGCGGATAATTGATGAGAACTAAAGTGCACCACTAGCTCGAGATCCACGGATTCACGGCAAAAAGAATTAATGGGTGGTGGAGATGGCCGTCCGCGATAGTGCCGCTTTTTCTATGGGGTTCCCAAAGGATATACTGCGTTACGAGCACTTAGATTATGGTAAGACACCCCAGAGCAGCTGTGAAGCCAGGAAGAAGGAGATCCAAACAAGTGTAATAAATACGATCGACAATGCAAAAACAATGCATCTAGCGGATATGCTAGCCACATATATCACCGAAACGGAGGCACAAAAGGCCCATTGCGATCACGTTAGCGCGAAGCTAGTACCTGTACTTATGACCCGAATCGGTAACCTGGGTGTGGCCCTGCAGATTATGGTTCTGAGTCGGAGGTGATAGGGCGGTGGGGGACAGCGAGGGGGGTCTACCACCGGTGAGGGAAAAAGCAATTACGGCGTGGACACACGGTTGGGAGTGGTGGCGGTAGGGTGCCAAGAGGGACTAGCTGTCAATTGACTCGGACTTGAGACCATGTAGCTAACTCCGAGACGTCGGTGGCAGATTTCACCGGAAGATTATGGTGGGTGGGGGCTCAGTTGGGGGACCCAGTCTTGGGGGAGACACACGGATCAAATGTTGATGAGTGTGCGTGTGCAGCTAACGGAAAGTGGCCGCTCACTGGGGGTCGGGGATGCGAGCCCGGAACTGAAAGTTTATTTGAAGTATGAGTAACGTTTGTCAGAAAGACGCAATTATTAATTAGGCAAAATACATTGATATTATGCGACATTTGGATTCCTGAAAGCCCCTGTAGTATGGCTGCAGGCGTTCTGGCAGCAGTTGACGCCGAGATTGTCTAACTAACTACGGCAGATTTGCAATTGGGACCCCCGCGCCGCAGAATTGTCCGCTGTGCATTAGTTGTCTAGATCTGCGCAAAGATCAATTTGCGCTTCTGTAACTGTTGGACGTTCTATTTTCCTGTCGTCCGGTGCTCAATTCATCCTCGGCAATTAGTACATTTGTATACTAGTTGGAGATGACTGCAAATGAGCGTGCTAATGAGTGATACTGTTCCTCCGCTGTTCTCTTGACAACCTGCAATTTCGTACTCACTACTCAACCTCATCACCTATATGTACAAAGCATGCACGACAATAGTCCCCTGCCAGCGGCGGGATATTTTATGCCGATCTCTGTCGCAGATACTGCGAAATGGTATCGGATCGGTGTAAACGTTGCATCAATCGTACCGATTCCGGTAATGTATGGCGGCAAAACATGCATGTGCGTGGTCCTATCTCATATATCGTACGTGTATGACCCGATAACCAAGAAATGGGCTTAGCCATGACTAACCTGAATCTTCCAAAGACATGTCACCATGTTTGATGTTTTTTTCCAACCCTGCCGGTTCAACCATCCCCGAATTTTCCTTGCAAAATTCTGCTGGAAAAATATTTGCCATGCATGACTCAACAGCATATGCATAATAAGCAGTGGATGCATTGTACAATAGCGACTAATTCGGAACCAGCGCCGGCTCTACCTGTTTTGTAAAACGCTGTGGTACTTTATTACATATGCTATATCCTTCTACGCCATCCCGCTACTTCTCTTACGACTGATATTGACCGTTTCGTTTCTCGAGTTGTAGTAATTGAGAATAATCCGTGACACTTCTTGGTTACTCAACAAATCATAGACAGTCCTGTTGAATAAAATATGAATATCCGAATCAGGAGAAAGTAGTAAGGGATCCTGGTCATTTGCCAGTAAACCACTGTATTTGTGGGGCTCGAAGGAGACCGGGACCTGGCAATGTTTTCCTTCGAAAAATTCCTGGTACGAGGTTTCAAGACTAGAAACAACGTTCTTGGAGAAATGACCGTTGAAAAGTAAATTGTAGCTGATGACGGGACCTTTTGGATGGTACGATTTCGGAGGCATGACTTTGGGTTGATCCTCTTCTTCGTCAATTTGGAAGTTAGAAGTATTGAAAATATGGAGTCTTAACATGGGGTCCATCTGTCCTGTTTTCACGAGGTCCACGGGCAATTTGCTGGAGTCTTGACTGAGGAAATACTGGTAGTGGTGCTTGTTATAGTTGAAGATACCTTCACTTTTCTCATTGAGGTTTTTCATCAACGCCGGTGTCTTCGTTATCTTGGTCACTTGAGGCAAGTGCACAAAATTGTATAAATAGATGTTGGTTGAATTGAATTTTTTTATCATAACTTCGTTAATATTGTCACTGATGACATCAGGGGGGATCTCGGGCTGCATCTTTTGGTCTCCAAATATAATTGATAAGATGTTGTTCCGCTTCTGGAAGAAGATCTTCACCCGGATTAAGTATTTGTTAATCATGTATAGCTCAGAAGCCATGGCGCTGGAGAAATGAATACGTCCATTGGAATTTTGGGCGTAATTATCGGTGTCTGTGGGGTAGACATGTTCGGGAATGGCCCAATCGGCATCCCTGTCACAAATCTGAGACCATTTGACTTGATTTTGGATTTCGAATGATTTTTTCAAATTGATAAAGTAGCGCTTCACCAAATCACAGTCATTCCACGAATCGGTCCAGAGAGCGACTCCTCCCCAAAACCCTTGCAAGAAATGGAAAAACACTGAGGGGAAAAACCCTTCTAGAATTCTTGCGAGACAGTTATAGAATGTCATGAGAGTTATTTCAAGAGGATTGGCTTTGAGCCAGTCGAATACATGCGATTTTGATGGGAGAATGATGAGCCAACGTCGGAGTAAGTTGTAAAGGGTGTAAGAATCATCGTTAATATCGGAGGCACTGCGGTGCCTGAACGAATCATGCAAGTCTGTGGTGTATTGATACAAATTGTTGAAATCACAAAGAAGTTTCTGATCATGCGGGTCGAGCTGGTACAAAATGTCTCTGTAAGACCCGAGTATGTCTAAATACTCAGATAATACAGATGAATCGTACTCGGGATAATGTTTCGTGCGGGAGGCATGCACTATGTAGTTGGTGATCCAGGCCACGTCCTGAAGTGACTTGGGTGTTTTGGTTTCTTTGTCGGGGTCTCTGTTGTTGATGGTGAGCACCTCGTTAAAAATACTCACCATACCCCGGGAAAAAGTGGCAGAATGGTTCAAGTCGGCATACTCATATATGGAGATCTTATTGAGCAATGAACTGACAATCACGGCTGTTGCCACATCGAAGTCTTTGGAGCTGATTAAAAGTCGCAACTCATGTATAGCCACGCCATAGTACTTGGAGGAAAGCCTTTGGAGTACCGAATCCAATCGATGTGCGTCCTGTAATTCCTCCTCAGTCTGGGCAAGCTTTTCAAGCAGACTGAAGCAGTTGGACCGCAAGTAGTACGTCACCAAGGCAAGCACCGTATGGAGCAATAACAACGAGTCGCTGTTGAAAGATTTCAGCATAGCCCGGCTCAAATGTTCGTTTTCAAAAAAGTCCATCAGACGAGGAGCCGGGGGCCGGGATGCCTGTCCCGTGGGAGTGTTTCCGGCCAGGGGAGAAGATGAAATGACGGAGGACGATGAGGATGTGCTAGTCGGGGTAGCGTGAGCCAGCCCCAGTCGGTCTAATGAGTTGATGTGGCGATAGTTGAGCAAACGGAAGGTGGTGGGCTGGAATGTTCCATGCAATACGTTGGTGACAGTCTCTGGAGAAGTGGTGTATTCGTCACCATCAACAGGCGGGGTTGTGGAATGGTAGAAGAAGTTGGAAGGCAGAAGAAGGTTGTCCTGGTCCATGCTAAGGTCGAGCGCCAACCCTGCGGCGTCGTCATCGAAGCTCTGGTACCAGTCCCAATGTTGACTGCTTGACATTTACGGTTACAGCAACGGATTCGGACCGGGTGGTGGTATATATACTTCGGGTATAGCCGTTTCTGATTACGTAAGGGTACAGAGTTGACACAGGGCATATTGGCTTTCACCGAATGTACATGATGCAATCGGTTGCGAACGATGTGGCGCGCTTATGGATCTTAGGTCGACAAACGGTTGATTGCGCCTACAGGGCCTATCAGAAAGCGTAGACAAATCGGTAGCCCTGCATTGCGGGCTAAATGTTCTTTAGATTGTAAGGCAAGTGTTCGCTAATTACAATTGCCAACGAAGAATCTCATGCATGGCCATGGCGTTTGTTGAGCACCCAACACTGCTTTTCATAGTTAGCAATTGTTTATTTACTGCATCCGTCACTCCTGATTGAACAATATGGTACTGACACAGGGTCCCACGTTAGTTGCCCTCCACTACATAAGCAGGCAGGCAGAGGAGGATATTTTTGCGCTGCATTGGGTGATGAAGCACCCAGCCATGCAAGATCTGTACTGTAGGTGTCAAAAAATAAATATACCGATTTACGGACGAAAACGAGAAGTCATCAACAAGTGCCAAAAAACATCTCACATTTTGTGAATAATTGGGGGTATTTTCTTTTCTTCTATATACCACAATAATGCATCATGCAGTTGAGATTCAGGTTACATTGCGCGTTGGTGCAGCACGTGAGCCAGGAGGAACAGTGCGGTACACAGTGCGGTACACAGTGCGGTACACAGGGCGGTACACCTTGCAGACAGTGCAGTGCAGCCAGCGCAGACAGTGCATCCCTCCACCAAAACTGGGTCTATTGTCTTCGCTTACTTGGCCCATTTTAGAACCTCCAAACTAGCAACAACAATGAAAATGGTGGTGGGTAGCGTCAAGATCACATAGCCCCAGAAGAGGACCCCGGCCATTTCCTTTCGGTAAATATTGTTTATCTGGATAATCTGGGATAGCTGAATGGCGGGGGGAGAAATGGTTAGAATAAACGCCACGATCAAGAAGATGGGGTCATCGAGAATTGAAACGTTTACGAACTTGACACACCCAGCAATGATCGGTAAAAGTAACAACGGCGGAAGAATCATTCTGGACAATAGTGCCCCTACCACCATGCGGGTGTGATGCCTCGATGCCTTGGGCACGTCTCTTGACGGGTACAAGTTTGATCCAAGCACGATAAGGATGAGCGGAATCGACACCGACCCCAATTGCGACACCGACTTGGTGATGGTGTTGCCGATGAACGACGAGCCCTCCTGGAAGAACATGTTCTGGAGTGACGGCACACTGGCCACGATTATGGATATGAGCATGGCGTATAACGGCGGGTTCATGAACCCGAGCACCGCTTGTACGGGCCGAGACCGCACCATTCGGAGCCAGGCGTACTTGGCCCGGTTGAGGACAGTGGGGTTGTTGATGTATGCATGGAGTCGCTTGTAGTGGTCGGGGGCCTCCACCACTATGGAGGACGATGAAGACGACGGAGGCGAGGACTCCGGCGCCGGCGAGAGCTCTGGGGCCACCTGCCCGTCACTATGGTATTCGCTGTGGGAGTCGGGAGTGAGAAGAGCGGCCTCTTCGTCGTGATGCGTGTGTGCCAACAACCCCTTGGAGCCGTGGCAGAAGTAGGTGTTGAGCTCCACATGGGACCGCTTCCGGAGCAAGGTGTTGAAGCCCCAGGACCACCGGAGAATCTGGCCCAATTGCTGGAAAATCAAGAGGTACAACATGCCCCGCGACGCCACTTTATCGGCAGTGTCGCCATCAATGTCATCCCAGAGCAAGTCGGGCAAGGTGTATGCCAACAGCAACGTCAACGACACCGGCAACGAGTTGGAGTTCCCAAACACCGCCATGGCGGTGACGAAATCCGACTCCGGGTCATTGAGCCGAAGTATGGCCGCCACCCCTCTGGAAAATCCGTAGGCAATCACCGTAGTCACAGCGTAAAAAATCGGGATGATGACAATGTCGGCCATTTTCTGGAACGACAACGACGGCGCCAACTTGATGAACACCAAGCACGGCGTGAACAAGTCCACGTTGAGCTGAGAAAGAACCTTCTGGCCATTGGAGTTCAAGAGACCAGTTTTGGCCGCCACGAAGCCCGCAAGGCAGATGATCACCACCTCGAGCACCGCTTCAAAGGTAAGAAGCGCCACATGTTCGAAGGAGAGCTCAGTAGAGGCTGGAGCATTGGAGGCCGGCACCGACACCACGGCCCGGGCAAGGGTGGAAGTCCACGGTAGAAAAGTCATAGGGAGTGATCTGGGCGTAAGCCGCCAGTTATATAACAGGGGCCCATGGTGCACGTGTGACAGCAGATAACACCGTGACAGGGCTGAGCGTAGGGCGAGCCACCGGACCTGCCATTACGGAGTGATCGCCCAGCGGGGAACGGCGGTGCTGCCACTACCGGTCCCGTGGTGTTGCCACCGCCCATCGACCACTGCCAGCCGTCCCCCCCACCACCATCTCCACATACCCTCGCCCGTTAGGGGCATTCTATCGATACTGAATCTCGGTGTGGCGCCATTCTCGGCCCCTCGCGGTGCGCGCAGCCTCGCTGGGCATCGCCGGGTCTGTAGGCTCGGTGGCCCCAGCCGTTGCACTGGCATCCACCGAAACTGTCACCCCTGACGCCAGCCGTAGCGTGGTATCTGTGAAATTCCACCGCCGCCACTATGCCACCGTCACGACGTAGGAACTCCGGCCCCGCCACCCACTTCATGAGAGCAAGCGTCGGACTCCGATCACTCGCAAGACCATTCCATCACTCGCACGACACCCTATTCCACGACGTGCGACATTCATATCGTCAGATAAGATAGTGATGCCCGGCGACTGATAGCGTAGCAATTGTGGCCGGGGTTTGGTGGCCGGCGATACCAGGGGGCCGGCGACGCCGACCGATCCGAGGTGGCGGTGTGGTGACGTGTCGGGTACGGTCCGCCGGCGGCCCTGAATCGGCGGACCTGCGCTGCCACCAAAGTTCGGAGGACTGGTGCCGTGTCGCTGGGTTCGCCTGGAACTTGGATGCCCCGCGTCGTATCGTGGCCGTAAATGTGCACCGGGTATCCATGTCGCGGGCCGCCAGTGTCGCATGTCGCGGGCCCCAGGGTCTGGCATCATGGGCCAACGGGGCGCGCACGTGACGCCTCCTTTATGTAAACAAACATCATCTTCCTCCACCAACAGTCCCCATGGTCCTACCCGTCCCGGAAAACGGCCCCCCTGGGCCCATAGGGAGCAACAAGTTGACCGCATCGTCCATCCCGAACCTCCAGCCGCCCTGTGTGGCCAGCGGCGCGCAGTCGGCGTGCCTGCCGCTTCCGCCTCCAGCGTCTTCCTCCTCCACCGCCAGCACTCCCTGGTACCGTCACACCTATCGGGGCGATGATGACGACGACGACGACAACGACGACCGTCTGTCCCGTCCCATGCTCGACTTCGATGTCGCAGGCGCATCCACCCCCCTCATCAACCGTACCAGAAAGATGGGCGGTGACCCCAGCTCAGAATCCTCCAACATCTCCATATCCTTTATGTCCCCCATCAACAAACTAGACAATCTCCACTTGGAGTCCGAATTGGATCTCCACGACAATCAAGAAGAAAACCACGATGGCGACGACGACTACAATCTTGGCGATAAAACCATCACAAATGATTCCGACAGCGACGACGATGAGGGTGACCACTCCGGACATCATGCCCTGACGTCCCAGTCGCCTCCTGTGTACATAAACCGCAAGAAGCGCCAGTTTATCGAGTCGCCGGGCATATCTGTTACCACTCCCCAGAATCCCGCACACTTCAATCCCGCAAGAAAGTACATACGACCTCAACCACATAGCCATGCCACCGATGATGACTCTAACGATTACGACCAAAATAATGTCCCGGACGAACACATGTCTATTTGCAACACAAACTCTGCTTCCAGCATAGGTAAAATCAGTTTTTCCGTCAGCGACTCCACCCCGTGTCCTGTTCAGCCCAAAACTAAAAAATTGAAGTTCAAGAACTCCAACGATACCACCCCCTCCATCCGTCATAACCCCAAGAAATTATTGAATCTTTCCCATTCCGTGAAAAAAGATGTGGACTCCATCATAAACCAATTGCACGATCAGCAACATGAAGACATCGACGTGGACGTTGAAGATGAAGACTACAACACGTCTTCCTTACCTCCATCTGCCGGATTATCGGCAGTAAATTCCAATTTGCAATCAACACCAATATCCCAGAGTACTCCTGCGAACTCTCGAAGTTCCACTCCACCTTTCGTTTCCCAGGAATATGGAGAACCGGTTAATGGTTACAAATTTGTCAAGCCAGTTGGTAAACCACAGCCTCAATATACTTACCACACCCCAAACAACACTCATTCGTCTATGGACATTAAAAATGCATACAACAGAAACGACTACACCCCTATAAACAATAAATATCACATCGTGGGTGAATTTCCCGTTACATCGGCGGGGCTCATGGACGAGAGCGGTGGAGACGTCCACATTGGAGATAAAAGAATCAATGACCCGTACATGAAACCGTCTCCGTTGTCTGTGTCGTCCCCTGGAAGTTCTTGTTCCAACTACAGAGACCAATATTTGACCTCCACAAAACTACCGCTCGAGCCGGCGTTTTACGATATTCAAGAAACCCTTCCGATTCTCCGGTTGATCGAATTGATCAATGACAAAGCAAGTGTGAGCCAATTCTATCAAAGAATCAAATTACCACAAGAACGGGAGGTTGATTTATACAAAGCAGAAAGAATCAGATGGCACCCAGATAAATGGACCGCAAGACTTCGCGACTCACCTATCCCGCTACATTTCAACTCCCAAGTGTTGGACCGGTTATCACAAGTTTTGAATGAATTAATTGATGAAGTTAGTCTATAGTACATATATAAAGAGCACAATACATTGCATCGATCGAGCTTTTTTTGGGGAGGAGTAAATTGATACCCAGATTAGCTTTGCACAGTATCCACCGGAGTAGCACTGCCATTGTTGCCGTTGTCACCATCGACATCTTCGATATCCTCTTCAATGTCCTCCTCCTCTTCTTCTCCAACCTCTTCCTCGTCACCTCCCTCTTCGTCGTCCTCCTCTTCTTGTTCTTCCTCGTCCTCTTCTTCCTCCTCTTCTTCGTCAACTTGTTGCTCGGGAGGATAGTCGTCAGCATTGGCATCCTCATTGTCCCATACAATATTAAATCTGGTGACCCTAGGCTTTTCGGCTAAAATATTTCTCACTATATGATCCACTTGGACCTTTGCCGGAGGATTTTCTCTCAACTCTTCAGAGTCGTACTCATTATTCACGTAATACCCCACTCTGACGAATTCTCTGTCGGCATAGGAACAACTCAACAAGATTACAGTAACACTGACAAGTTCACTGGCGGGAATGAGTTCCGGGCTGGGTGGATCGGCTTGGAATAAGAACTTGTTGACACCTACTGGAACTGGCCCCACAAGAATAGAGTCCAATTCTTGGTCATGGTCCAAAGATCTCGAACTTCCAACGTATGTGAGTTTCCATTCTAAATCTTCCTTGAGCGGCTCAAGACATTCAAAGGTGATTTCAAACTCGTAAGGGTCGTTGAACTTGGCAGGATTGTTAAGCACTTCGATTCCAAGAAGTGACACGATCGACATGGTGAGACGTGGGTGTAATAACTGGGGAACAGGTGAATTTGAATCAATAAATCGGAAATTTTACGGCACTGAATGGAGGAATTCGGAGCAGTTTCAGTCACGCGGAGCCGTGGGATTACGTGTCTATTCGAAAGGAACTATTCGTGGTTAAGAGATGTTCTGAACTAGCAGTCGGTGTGTTGATAACATACTGATGAGATAGTTTTGGATTACGCGTCGGACCCACCGCGCCAGAGCAATGCGACATTCATGCCAGCGGTGCCAGAGCTTGCGACACCGTGCGACATTCTCATGTCTATGAGGATCTGGTCAATTGACAGTTCTCGTCATTTTTCACCACCAATGTCGAACCAACCCCCTCCATCGGGCCCCAGCGACGATGGGTCTGCTTCCAGAATGATCCCGCTGGTGAATCCCGCTGTACATGATGCGCCTTCTCACAATCAGTCGCCCCCAAGCTCCCCCACCAACTTGCAAACATCTTCCCCAGCGGTTCCGGCACCAGCGACCACAATCCTGGCAGCTTCAATTGCATCCTCGGGTCCATTCGTACGTACCACGTTGTCAGGAGCAACCATATCTCCATCAGGACCTGATCCTTCGGCAAAGACACCATCGTTCTTGACATCTATTCCCTTGAACCCACCCCCAATCACATCCAATAGTACCCTTTCTTCACTGCCAGTGCTGGCTGCTTCTTTGGGAGCTGTGTCTGAATCAAAGGACGAAGCTGGTTTCGAACCCAAAATCGAACTGGATGAGCTTGATCCAATTCACGAAGACCTGGAGTTCCCGGAACTTGAAGAGGAACCAGAACCGGAGCCTGAAGTCCTCCCTTATCCCGATGTGCCCGAATATCACTACCGCAACCTTTATCACCAGTACAAACAAGAGTTCAAGGCTGTCCACGCCAGATCCAAAGAGCTTTTTGAACAAGAATTGGCCCAACGTCAAACCCTCTACTATTACCAGCGCAGAAATAATGCCTTGCTCAAAGTTCTAGAGGAATATTATAAAGTTGAAGGCAACATCAACTTAGATTCCAATGTATTATCGAAGAGCCGTATTGTACAGGTCGCACAAAAAGCTCCACGCTTGGGACACATTTTACATTCAGTTCTTGAATTGCAAAGAAATGGCTCGGTGGATGTGGATAGAAATCACTTGATAAATTTATTTGTTGATGAACAGATCCCTGAACTCATCAATGATGATGTTCTGGCTATAGAGACCAATCCGGCAGATCCCGAGGCATGGTGTCGACGTAATGCCCCTAACCTTGTCAATTCTAAATTCAAACCAATCAAGATTCCTGCCAAGGGTTTTATAGATGGCTACAACGGAACAGACTTGGTATTGAACTTTCCGGAAGAAGAACACAAAGAAGAAGACGATACTCATAAAACTAAAGAAGGTCCCAAGAAAAAGATAAAACGAGAATGATTAGGGTGATTCAATGTCTACAAGCTTGTCCAAATTTAGTCTGTCTTTATTGAAGGAATGCTTATTTCTAAGTTTATCCTGTTCTGATAGAGTTTTTTCTTTCTCGTCTCGAAAGAGTCTCTAACACCTTGGTGTCGAGAAATAAATCAAAGATGAACTTTCTCTTGTGAAACTTGAAGTTTCCCCTATCGATAACTCTGATCACAGCCAAAAATAGTGGTGCATTATCGAACACCTCCGGTGTTGTCCTTTTGATTTTCAATAACTCCTTATGGGCTTTGCGTTCAATTTTGCCAAGCACTGAATTAAGAAGATGGATTTGACCGATGATTCTATTATTGACTTTTTGCAAGGTGTTCAATGTCAACATGTCATCGTCATTGTTCTCCAATTCCAAATCGAAACTTGAAGTCGAATTGTTCAGGTTTGTATAAATGGAGTTCCCAGATCCGATTTTCCCCTCTGGATTACTGCCATTTCTGCTCCCGAAGTTGCCACGGTCTCGATAGAAATCGGCACTTTCCACGTTGAAAATATCAGCAATATCCTTTCTAGGATATGCCATGCTCTTACTTTCGTTATAGTAATCACAAACACCAACCCATGATAATTCATCCAATATTTCAATTCCTTCAATTGTAGCACTAATCATTCCAATGACGTAGAAACAGAGTCCGCGTACCTGCCAAATAGGGCATGTTTCAAATAAGTCCTTGATAGTATCGATGATGGAGTTGCTGAATGTAACGTTATACATGGGATCCAATAGTTGAATTCCATAGTTTCCCAGGGCGATATTTCCTATAATCAACAAGTTTTGTTTTAGGGTACTAACAGCACTATTATGGTTATAGTCCGTAAGTTCAGAGCCTTCAAATCCTTCTTCTGATTTAAGTTGTTTCGCCAAATCTTCAGTTTCGATAATAATTTGATCGAGATAGTTTCGTTGGTCACAATTCATAAAGTATGTGAGTCCTTCTTCTGTGGAAAGTAAATACTTGAAAAAATCGAGTGACAAGAATGAATCCACTACCGGAGGATCCTTTACGTGTATGGACCCATCATCTGGTATCTGATCAAGAGTTCTTGTATCCTTGGTTCTAATAAATGGGTAAAAGCTTCGTTGTATCAAACGTTCAATTTTTGTTAAATAGGACATATCATTCATATTGATCCATTTTTCAAATTCATTATCAATGAATCCATTGTCTTCCAAGTATTTAAACCCTTTTGGTATAGTCAAGAGATTGAGTAAAATATCCTTCCCTCCTTCTACCTTTGAAAGGACCACAATCGAAGGGCTCATATCAACCAAATTCTCTAACTCATTGAAATTGTTGGACTTATAGTAAGTTACCAACATATGAACGGAGGAAGTCACTATTTCGTTGTTGGAATGATAAAGGTTATTTACCAAAAGCTTTAATACAAAACCTTGACATTCCTTTATCTTTATGAGTTTGGTGATAATATCCTTCATTATGAACAATTTAATTTTTAAGTTCGATACTTTCATAGCTTTAAGCAAAATTATTCTGAATTGAGAGTCCAATGAGTAATCGACACTTCTCAAAAGTGTCATCAATAGTACATTACTGCTGGTATTATCAATACTTGAATCAACAATATCGTGGATAATTCCAAAAATCTGCCATTGATCTAATAATGTGAGTCCAGATGTTGAAATGCTAAACTTTGCAATGAATTTGAGATACCCATAGCTGATTGTATTTTCCAATCTCTTTTTTGATAAAATTGGTTCTTTAGCATCAATCCCACTGTATGGAGCTACCTGCGCTAAGATTTCCGTCAATTGTGAGAGAATCTTATTATTTCCAAGATATCTGACTCCCGCATCCAAACTCAAGAAAAGTTCAATTAGTTGGCATCCAACACTAATAAATTTGTTTGCATTTCTCGTGGTATTGGAAATATTGCAAAACCTAAACTTGAATGGTCTGTAGAACGAAATCAATCTCTTGAAAAATTTTGGATTCTTTTCCATAACTTCGTCAAATCTTTTGGGATTAGATAAGGGTCCTTGAATTAGCTTAAGTACCAAAGACCAATTCCAGTCTTCGAATTCTCGAATCGTCAATACTCGAGTATTAGATATCATAAATTTAAACTCCAAATCATCCATATTGCAGGTTGATGCAATATCAATTTTCTTCAAATGACCCCGTAAAGATGCATTATACAGTTTTGTAGGAACAAACTTATGCCTTGTGGTCTTTTCTATTTCAAATGAGGATTGTGCAGATATATTTGCAAGGGTGAGGCGGTTCTGAATTAATTCTTTTGGCAAAAGGGTATTGCACATCGAATAAAGGTTTGTTAATAATGACGTGGCTTTGGAAGTATTTGATTCGTTAAAATTCTGGTCAATTATATTCACTAGCTCGTCAAAGATTCCGTTTTGTACGAGTATGAGCGTTGTCAATCCACGAAATTGATTGACGAGATTGTATTCGAAGGATTCGTCTTTCGTGAGTGTACTATAGTTAAATATCTCTTCACTAGTTTCCAAATTCAAATAAGAATTGTATATCTTAACCATTTCCCCTATGGAGCTCTTATGCAACCATGGTAAACTTTTGATCCTAAGAATATCAAATAGTATGTCTAGGATATAATCTCGCACCACAGGATTGGGTTTGCGAAGGTTTGAGAGTAATTCCTTTAACATTCGAAAATTGTAAACAGAAAATGCCATGAGGCCATTAAAATTTTTGAGTAATAACGTTATTAAAAATGCTGATTTCTGCAATTTTTGGTTAGTGAACTTCGTAGATCCATGTTTTTTATCACCCTTGTCCGAGTCCTGCTCGCTCATGGTTGAAAAGACGGATATTATCGACATTAAATCATAGCCATTTCGTAACAATGGTCGGGACCGTTCGCAGTCAAGTAATTTGATGAGAAGAAATAAACAGTTTGCTGCCATTTCTATTGGACCATCGATAACTGTATTAATAATAACTTTAAACCCACCACTATGAAAGATTAATTCTGGCTTGAGCAAGGAGATTTCACAAATGGTCTCCACACAAACAATTCTGAAAGTTTCAGGAATCAGTGTGTGGCTCAGTTCTTGTTCCATGCTGGGTCCTCCAAATTCGGTGGAAGAAATCAGTTCTTCGTTGCTTTCAATCAAGACTATTAATGATTTGATAATACCAATTGAGAGATAATCTGCCCCGTTCTCGATAGTGAGAAATTCTCTAATAAGCTTCAATGCTTGCTTCTTTTCCACAAACAATGATCTAGTGGTAGACATAGCGATGATAATGTATATCAATAATTTGTAGTGCACCAACACCAGGAGTGATTCGTACCCTGATATTATATGACGAACAATACGGAATCCAACACTTCTAACTTCGCTGACCTTGTGTTGAAACATGAATTGGATCTTATTCAAAAAGTTCTTGATGGCTATTTCGTGTTTCAAATTAGGATTGTGCTGGAAAAGACTAACCAAACTATTTCCTTTGGTCACTATTTGATAGGCATCCATTGTATTTGGAGAACTTAGACTGGTGAGCAAATCGCTGAGCATCCACGTAGGGCTTTCTGGATTTATGGATGTTTCCGAACGGTTACTGACTCTTTTGACATTGGTAAAAGGACTATTGTTCAAAATGCTGGACGGCAAGGGAGGAGCGGAGTCGGGCTGAGGCGAGGATATCTGTCGCATGGTATCGATATTGGACATGGTGGAGCTTCTCATTCTTCGTATATTGCTCAGGATCTCATCCCGGTGGCTGTTGAGCTGTTGTTGCTGGGACTGGCGATTGACACTGTTAGTTCTACGCATATTGGAAGTCGATTGGGAGCGGTAGGGCGAGACGTCCGCCAGACGGGGAACCTTGGAAGCCGATGGCTCATCTTCATCGCTGGACGACTCCTCCGAGGATGCTACCGAAGCTCCCAACGTCGAGGTTCCTGTGGCATGCTGATTTCGTAATGCCTCAATGGACTGGATATTCAATGAGTCTATGGATGTACCGGTGGCACTTCGAGTTCTGGGTTCCTTAGGTGACGTGATGGTATTGATGTTTGCAGGTCCCGATCCGGTGGGAGAAGAGGATAAGGCCTTGGAAACGGCTGGTGATGGCGGGAGTAGTTGGGGCACAGTCCCCTTTACCGGCGCGCCGGGCGCAGTGGCCATGATTGGTGTGAGTGGAGATGGGGTTCCTAGCGGATGTCGTAGGATGGCCGGCCACTATGGCTGAGTCGTGGAATCAAGTGATAGAATGGGTAGGTTTGGTTTGGTTATTTGCGCGCCTGGAACCCTCGCGATCCAGGAACAAATTTATGGGCCTGAATTCCAGATTCTATTTGGGGGTGGGCAGTTTGCACAGCAAAGTCCGGAAACTGAAGGAGTGGGATACAGAGGTAAAACTTAAGTGATATCCGGACGTGTGTGATTTTTCCATCTTTCGTTGATTTGTGTGCTGGATTTAATTTGGCTAAATTAATATTTATTCACCAAGTACAGCTAAATCGACTGGCTACAGATTGCGGGTAATTACGGTAATGGGACTATTGGCTGTGGAAAGTAGAGCACTAGATGTATATAAGTATTTAGGTAGGGTAACGGATAGGCCTCGCCTACTCACCACTAAATTCCTGGTGTAATCTTCTGATTCATAGAAAACTAAAAATATTACAAAAACGTAGAAAAATGAATGAGGACCTATTTTTGCCCACAAAACTGGGACTAGCACAAGTCCAGTTAATATTACACGGGCAGCATTCTAGAAGATCATGGTCGTGTCAGATCAGCCCAGATATTGGTTACACAGCCGAGAGTACCAGCTTCTAGCTGGGTAAATTAATTTAAAATTACAGTGTTGAAAAATAAAATGAATTGTAACTCATGGTAGAGCAGTCCTCTCATAGTGGATGTATCTCATTTCAATTCTGAGTAACTTCGGAAAGAACTAAAATACCCACAAAAGAGAACATGATGTTGGTGCAGATTAAATACTATATAGAGACAGAACACATGCGAGTGAAGATACACCAACTAAAATGCACCAGCTAGCATGAGCCACCCAGAGCGCTGGATAGCACTACCCACCAACTCTTAATTGAGCTTCAAACTGGAGTTACATTCAATGCAAAGACGACCGTTGGCGAATCTGACTATATGCAGGGACAACCGGGGTTTCTTACACAAACCCAAATGGTCCCGTCAGGTTTGGCCCGATTGGGCCAGGGCAGGGTCTCGAGGCCGTGGCGACAACGGGGCCCCGTATTTCGCAGCCCCGTGTAGTCTGGGGCTGCAACAGGGCTGCCAAGAGCCACAAGCGTCCCAGACGTCGTTCCACCGGCATCCCGCTGGGGCCACCGTTGTGCCACTGTCAGGAGGCCCCCACGGCAACGGTGTCACGTCACGTGCGCGGCACCGCCTAGGGGCACCCCGCAGACGGAAGTGTCCGATTAGGACCATCGAGGCGGTTTGTGTAACTATTATGCATAATCCTCATGGTAATATTGGTGGCACATTGTTGCATGATGGCTCGGATGTGTGCACGACCCGTCCCCTCCATGCCACCGCTTGCCTCATTAGGGCGAAATTTGCTTCCACCAATCATGGTTCCTGTAACTTGAATATATCCGTTGGAGTTGGCTAGCGAGAGAGGGGCCAGCTGGACGTAGGTAGATAGGCCCGGGGTTTGGTTATGGCAGGAAGGTCACGCGAAGGCGCCGGAAATGGCATTCTCCGCCCACGGCCAACGATTCTCCAACTCCCCACTCCGTGCCACACCCCAACTGACGAAGGTTGCACTCGCTGATAACCACGGCACTGCCATCCCTATCGGGATCTAATCGCGATACCTTATTCGAGGTCGTGCGCGGGCGGCGGTGCTGGGACCGCAACTGTAGATGGAAATGATGGGGCGGTGCCGAGCCGTCGGAGTGGGCCATTCGATGATTCCACGAGCCAGAAGGGCCGCCAGTAAGCCACCCAGTCCTTGGCCGTGCTGGTACCATCTGGCATGACCTCCTGGTGGTGCCAACTCCGGCTATTGTTCGGGGCCCACTGGATCTGGTGGACCACCCCGCGCGCGCACGACCTGGGTTTGCCGGTGTGCGCACGAAGCCCCATACCCCCCCAACGGGGCACCAGTGCAATTCCCTCATTATATAGCGGTGGGATTTCCAAGGTCACTCAAACTAATACCGTTCGTTATAAACCCTCCGGTCTCCGGGATATTTTGCACTTTTCGCCCTTGTCACATTGTGCCGCCCTTACTCTACTGTGACTTTTCTCTAGGCGTGCTGAGTCCTCGAACCTCCACCTAAATCTGTGCTGTTTACTGTCCTGATTCCTACCATGGGTGTTGAAACCAGCAACTCCTCCACCGGGAAACTCTTATCACTCTTCTCGTTTGGCAACAATGACCACGAGAACAACTCTCACAACAACGGCAACCAAAACCATCCGGTTTCTCCTTCCTTCAAATCCACCAATGGTGTAACCACCGGTGCTGGCGATTACCAGTCTCCGTTGGCATCGCCCGAGTTGGAAGCCCAGTCGGCCCAGCTGCTCGTGGACAACCCCGAATCAAATATCTTCGAGAGATCTGTACAGGACTCCACCTTTGTCAACCTGCCCCAGGCCTACCATTCCCATTCGGTATCGGGCCCTGGTGCTGGTGGGTCTGCTGGCGGGTCGGTGTGTGGCTCCGGAACCGGCTCGGTGGGCTCCCACAGAAGACCCAGATCCTACACCCACAACTCGTCAATCTCGCTCCATAGCACGGCATTGTTCAAAAACGAGGACTATATCCCCCCAGCATTGGATGCTACTGCACAACTCCTTAGCGATAGTCACACCAATTTGGACGACGTGGAAATGATTTACTCCAACCGCCGCAACTCCTCGGTCATCGGACTCAACATGGCCTTGGGCAGACCATTCACTCCCTCCAGGAAAAACTCCACCTACTCCATTAATCAACTTTCCCCACCACCAATCAACACCAACGTGGGCGAACACCAACCCACCCAAGGACAGTCGCCGGTGTCTCCTCCCAAGTTGACATCGTCGTCCTCTGCCCTTTCCTTCTATAGTTACGCCGATATGATCAACAACGATGAATTCGCTAGAAGACCATCTTTTAGAGGATCCTACTCCCAGGGTGTCGTCCCTACCGTGAAAAACAATAAGACATGCGCCCCTCCTTTTACAAAGCATCCGTCTTTAGTCAAAAACAGAAGCCACTCTTCCGCTACCCAATTGTCCAAGACAGTAAATGACACTGGGTCTCCTAATCAGCCTCCAAGATCTAGATTTGGAAGCTTGAAGAGCTTGGGCAGGAAAAACTCCGCCACTAACAAGGGAACCTCTGGCTCCAATCTCAATAAATTCTTGATTTCGCCCGAGTCGTCTGATTCGGATGATCAAGAGTATGTCAGTGTGAAAAACTCCATCTCCTCCAGACGCAGCTCGTTACAGGCCCCCAACACTGAGAAAAGAAAGTCCATCAGCTCCACTACATCCAGTGGGTTTGGCCAACCCCCTCACCTCATCATGAGCAATATTAGTGACAATGAAAGCTTGATTTCCTCGTCCATTGGTGACTGTATCAGACAGACCACCACAGAAATCAATGGTCATTAGCCCTCCAGAAACACATGTGTCGCTGTCCCATGTATCTACTTCCCGCGAATTGTATTTAAGTTATATGTTTGGTTTGTGTTATGTTTAGTTTGTTTTTATGGATCGGTCGTTCTACATCTCTGTATAGTAAGTAGAGATGAAGGATGACGATACGGTATAACTGCGTATTTGATAATATAGGCATCTCAAAGAAACCACCGGTCTCGATTACTTAGCCACCATGCCTAAACGGGCCCTGGTCGCGGTTAACAATCTATCCGTCGATATACGGCACTCTAGGGATAGCTCAATTCGCAACCATTGTATCGATGTCATATTGTAGGTTTCTTGGCGAGATAACCCGGACCTGTGAGAGCCGTTTGGGCGGGGTGGGTGTTCAGCGGCCCAGACGGAGCACTGACCCCTTCCCCTGACACTGGTGACTAATGTCAGGGTCATCCGGTCCACGTGAAAGGGGGTCCTTATCCAAATGAGTATAATTCCAAATTGGGATGAGGGGACCCCAGGATCCCCGGTCACGTGCCTGGTGATCTTACCAATATCCCTGCCCATGATGCTTTGTCAATCGCCTTGTAACTTCATAGTCCCATTTGTTGTAGTATGGCCACTATATCTGGCTCTCGTAGGATAGGCTGCAGCTCCCTACGCTTTTCTCTATGTCGCACCGGCCTCCCTAAATTGTAGCGACAGTTGTCTCGCTAGCGGCGCTCGCTACCAACTCGCACTAGTAAATTTTGCCAGTCTGAAAAATTCATCTCATCTCATCTCATCCACAAACAAACCATGATCAGAAGACACGCCAGAGAAAGGAGAGAATATCTCTACCGGAAATCTATCGAGCTCAAGGAATCCAATCTCCTTGAAAAAAGACAACAATTAAAGGCAGCGTTAGCCTCGGGTAAGCCGTTGTCAAAGGAAATTGCCGAAGATGCCCAGCTCCAGAAGGACTTCATCTTTGATGAAAGTGAACAGGTGGAAATCGACGACGAATACTCCGCATTAAGTGGAATCAGCGATCCTAAAGTCATAATAACCACCTCGCGTGATCCCTCTGTAAAGTTGTTACAATTTTCGAAAGAAATCAAGCTCATGTTCCCCAACTCGTTGAAATTGAATAGAGGTAATTACATCATTCCCGAGTTGGTCAAGTCATGTGCTCGGGTCCAGATCACCGACATGGTTCTTTTGCATGAACACAGAGGTGTTCCTACTTCCCTCACAGTGTCACATTTCCCTCATGGCCCTACTGCGGTGTTCACTTTGCATAACGTCAAATTGAGACATGACTTGCCCAACATAGGAAATATATCAGAAAGTTATCCTCATCTCATTTTTGAAAATTTCAATACCAATTTGGGTAAGAGAGTGGAAAAGATCTTGAAGCATTTATTCCCACCAGGAGTCAAAAAGGACAGCTCTAGAGTGATTACCTTTGTCAATAACGATGACTATATCTCCGTGAGACACCATGTGTACGTCAGAACAAAGGACAGCGTTGAGATCAGTGAAATCGGCCCCCGGTTCGAAATGAGACTCTACGAAATTAAGTTGGGCTTGCCTGACAATAAAGATGCCGATGTCGAATGGCAATTGAGAAGATTCATACGGACTGCCAATAGAAAAAACTACTTGTAATCTTGCAGGAGACAAGATTGCACGGAATAAATAGATCATGAACTGAAATGTAGTTAAAGACTCCTTTGTGTAAGCTTCTAATTGGCATCCTTCATATACCTGATTATTACGACGATAATTGAAAATTTCTTGGATTTTACCAATTTTATCCTTTAATTTCTATAAATTTAATCAAAAATCGAAGCTCTTCGCTAACCCATTACTATACCTACACTATGGATAATGCATTAGTGTTATACTAACAGTTTCGAGTGCTCTCCTCGAAAGTAGTAAAATAAATATTAAATATTCACACAGTTTACAAATGTATCAACGCATCATTGCACCCATGTTAGACTGAATAGAAAAATAATCCCAGTTCTTGGCCCGAAATTATTTAGTTTAGATCACAGTACTGAATATATTTTCAAGCGACTGATTTGTGACGAGGCTTGTTGTGGAATTCTTCCATCTCATGGGTTTCTGGAGTTCCTCCTGTTGAATTAAAACTCTCATGACGTACGTGTCTAGGAGCTCTCAAATTAGATCCACCACCGAGACTGGCGTCACTTTCACGATGAATATTCAAGTTTCCACGTCCAGACGAGCCAAGAGTGGACCCTTTTATGAAATTACCTCCCGCTTCAAAGACACTTTTCACTCTAGTAAGAATATTATCGTCATTGTAGCGGTCAAAGGTAGCACTTCTTCCGAAGGTCGCAGTTCTCTCCAATGTCGAATTGTTTCTAATCGCATGAGTTTCTTGGACCCGATCTCTTCTGAACATATGATCATTAGGTACCATGATGGCTCTATCCAAAGAATATGGTAAACCTCTGTGCCTACCTCTGATCATCATGGCTATAATAACCAACTTTGAAAGTACCGAGAATTTACCTGACAATGACGGACTGTAATTTGTATATCCCAAAGACATTCCCACAGTTCCGTAGGCACTTATAATTTCAAACATAACGCTGAATACACTGAAGCGGGGGTCGTTCTTTTCCAAGCGGTGGGTCTCCGCCACACATATTATAAATAACCCCAAAAAGATATACCATAAATCGTAGGACAATTGATTTCTCAAGTGGGTACCCACAAACGTAGTAGTCTTTTTATCAAGGTCGTCTTGTTCCGCATTTTCATCTTTAAGATAAATTCCTAGAGACTGCTCTTCATAAACATTGGTTCTTCTGATAGAAATGGCCAAAGGCAAAACTGAGATGTACATCATAATCATATAACTAACCTGGACACCTGGATGTAATTGACTCAAATCGACCACACTGAAACCAGCAGTTCTAGTACTGATTGCTTGGAATAACCCCTGCAATATACGAGATCCCACAGGAACCTTTGTCAAAATTGGATTCTTGAGATCCAACACCATGAACAAAAGCAAATCGACCGCATTCAACACCACCAATACAAAAAATAACCACCATGTGGGAACTGATGGGAAAAGTAACGTGAAACAACGTCTTGGATGATCCAAAAGAAAACCAAGCGATTCCTTGTATAAGGAGAACGGCTTTGCAAATTTAAAAAGAATCCAAATGATAAATCTCAACATAACCGGGAATGCTGTATTACCAATCACAATAAAGAATGACATGACAATCAAGACATAAGTTGACTCGCTGAATGTATTCATAGAGTCACTTGTGACGGTAGTTCCCAAATCATTGAACGCAGAGGCGGCTGTGAAGAAGGCCCACCAAGTTGGCGAAACTCCTTGGCCTCTTAGATATGCTATATGGTGTGGCTTGTTCAAAACCCATGGCAAAAGAAACATCATCGCCAAAAGGTGGAAGCCAAAGTAATAGAACAACAAAATTTTGATCAACAATTTGATGGCTCTATACTCCACACCTCCCAATTCTTCCTTTTGCTCATCAGTTAGATGTACAAATGTTGAATTTCTACCAACTGTAGGGACCCACGACAAATAATTGGTACTCATGGTCTTGCTCAACCTATGCTCCCCAATATCATCCTCATCCTCTTCATCATCAATTCTGGTCTCCGAGGTGTCTCCGAAACTTCTAGACCGCATAAACGATGCAGTTTTCCTCATCTTTTTATTAACCTTATGCTTAAGTGACTGTGATTTAGTTTTGCGAAGCTCTGCGACATCGGGAGTATCGAACGTTGTAGTTGCAGTGGGGGTACTTTGATTACCGGATTGTGCTCCGGCACGAAGTTTCAGTTTTTTGACAGGGGTTTTAGGATCGACTTCTTCATCACCTTCGCTTGCCATTTCTCCTCCTTCTGAATCGGCATCCATCTCACGATTAGTTTCAGAATCAATTGAAGCCTCTTCTTCTTCCTCCTCTTCATCGGTATCATCAGCATCAGTGATGGCATTTTCGAACGACGAGTCTCCAGTGCTGGTCCTCCTCATCGTGGAAGAAGGTCGTTTACCTTTTCCGATTCTGCCCCATTGCTTACTTCCCTTTTTACTAACCAACCTCCAGGTCTTTCGTGGCGAAACCAAATTATTAGAGCTTCTTCGTCTATGCATTTTCGTGAAGATGGGCTTGTTTTCGTCATTCTCGATTTCGTTGGGAGATTTGATCACCAATACCTCGTCGTCATCATTATTATTATTAGTATTATGAGGCCTGATGTATTTATCGTGGACGTCGTCAGTGAATTGGATAGAGGTTTGATTTTGGTTATGCTGGTGGTTGTTCCTGAGCATGGCAATGGACCGGTACATGTCTTCAGGGTTAATATCTTTGTTACGTCTTTTGGTAGGAGGTTGGGGCAAGTCGCCAAATCGGATGTTGTCAGTCTGTGATGGGGCATCAGCAGGTGGAGCAGCAGAGGACAAAACTGCTTCCTGTTCAATGTCACTATCGGAGGGCTCGCTCATATGCAAAACATTATTGTCAGAAGGCTTACTAGACAGAGTCGATGGCGGGGTGTCTTCTGAGACAACAAATTGGGGTTTGACCTCAGTGCTGGGGTTTGGGTGGTCCAAATTATGCAAACCCAAGCCTCTATTATTAGCAGTGTTCATATAAGTTGAATCCATAGATCTGGTGCGGGCTTGTGCAATCGAAGCCGAACGTCTCATCTTGAAGTCAAGGAGTGACCGCTCTTTGATATCATCGAAATGTCTTTCAAACCAGTACAATCGTATGAAGAGTAAGGAACCGTGAATAAAGATGGGGGTGGTGAGCCAGGTCAACACGTAAATGGTGATTTGTTGGAATAATTTCATGCCATTGATATCGATGGTATTCAACCCGGCCTGGGTAGCAGAACACGCTCCCATAAATAACGTATCAATATATCGAGTATTACGGGTGGGAAACATCACCACCGAGCCGATGAATGCCATGGTGATGATATAGACAAAGTGGGCCACCCGAAAGTTAGGAATAAGAATCTCAACGTAAGGCTGGACCTTGGAAGAGAAGCGATGGAACCCACTTCTCAACACCGTACCCAAGCCTCGTTCTTTCCGTCTTTGGTTGATTCTGGCAAAAAACGTTCCGACCGACATATTGTCATGATCTGTGGCCACGGCTAGAGGAGCAACGTGCTAGTTACCAGATGATGGAGGTACGTGGCTAAGCTGGTTAGAGAAATTTCGCTATTATTTAGCACCTGGGCTGTGTGCAGGTCCTCGATGATAGCACCGTGCCTGACAATACACCAGATGAAATTGGGGCCGGATGGTTTGTAGGACTAGCGCTCACACAGAGCAGTTCATCCTCTTCATATTTAACAGCCGATGTCTACTTTAGATAAACGTGATTTTTCCAACCGGCTGATAGGTACAGGAATGGTACTGTAAGCCAAGAAAACATTGCCTATTCACATTGCCAACAGGGCTCGGTAAAGTGCGTCCACAGAGCCATCGGTAGAGACCCTACCCTTGGTCACAGTGGTTGAGGCTTATCGTGGGTGATCGCTTAGGCTTACTAGATGTTCCTATCCTGCACATACCAGATTGAGTCAATGGGCTACTGACCCAAGCAAGAGAACCGGGTTTGTATACGGACCGGATGGGACAAGCAGTGGGAGACAAGGTTCCTAGGGCTCTATTTGCTAGTACTGACAAAGTCACAAGTTGCGAAACATAGCGAGCCCTTCATAACAAAATTCCACCAAATTTTCACCTGATTATAACGAGTTAGAACCCAGCCCAAGCAGAATCAGGTTGTTCCAACCGTTGGGTTGCGTTGCTGTAGCGGAATAATTGGTAGTGACACGGGCGTTGTCGTGTGCGTTTGCGGTATGAGTCGGCTCATCTCATCGCCGCCTCTGAGGTTATTATTGGGACTGGAAGGGCAGAAAACAGCTAGTCTGGGAGTAACTAGGATCCCAGACACGCTACAAACTGGGAAAAAGTGGCGTAGAAAGCAGATGACACACCTCCTGACACCTGTAGTAACCTCCTGGCAACTCAAAAACCGCTATGGACCCTTCTGGACCTCTACACCATCGGTTTCAACCCTCCATCTCTACGCGCACCAGCGGTGATGTCACGGCCTCTATACAGTGTTAGCTGCGCGGGCTGAAAAATTTTCGGGCATCTCAGACTATATAAGAACAGCAAAATCGCCCCCAGTGCGAAGCTCTCTTATTTTATCTTCTCTCTCTCTCTCAAGCATCAATTCCCCAGTACGCTAGTCCTTGGTTTCAATCTTCCCCCGACTTTGAGTAAGTACTTGACTTGATGACTTGAGAGGTTTGTAGACCTCCCGGCAACCGCCGATAGACAGAGACGATACGATACGGACATCACAGACCGAGATGGGCAATGGCAACTAGTGACGTGCCAACCGTTGATCACCTAACCGTTTGGGCGATTGCGTTGGCACTGAACTTTCTCCCACCCTGCGTTATTCCCGACACCCCTAGCTGACAGATCTGGTGGCATCGCCGTTCGTTGCCCCAGCTCTGCAGACAGTGCTCATCGCGTGGATAATTCTGGGTCCAAATTTCCTAGCCAAATTTCCAGCGTTGACTGGTCCCTCCTTGTCTGTGCCACCGTTATAACCTTCGCCTGTTGTTTATCGCCGAGTGCCGATCTCAACTCAGTTCCCCCGACTAACCTTAGATCCTCACAAAATGGCTAGATTATCCGCTCCTATCACTCCTCCTATGGAGTCTACCGGTGACCTCATGATGACCTTGGAAACCCAAGACGGGGTTGCCTTGCAAGGTTACTCATTTGGTGCCCCTGTTGCTGCCGCCGGTGAAGTAGTTTTCCAAACCGGTATGGTGGGCTACCCCGAGTCCATCACCGACCCTTCTTACGAGGGCCAAATCTTGGTCATCACCTACCCTTTGGTGGGTAACTATGGTGTTCCTGACAGACAGTTGTACGACGACGACTACTCCCCCGCGTTGCCTAAGTACTTCGAATCGTCCAAGATCCATATTGCTGGTTTGGTTGTGGCCCACTACACTGAAGAGTATTCTCATTACTTGGCTAAGTCCTCTTTGGGTAAATGGTTACAAGAACACAACATCCCTGCCATCTACGGTGTGGACACCAGAGCCTTGACCAAGAGATTGAGAACCGACGGTTCCACTCTTGGTAGATTGGCTTTGCAAAAGTCCTCGGTGTCTTCAGACACCATTTTGTCCAGTTCCGCCGACTGGCAACAGCATTTTGAAATCCCAGAATGGGATGACCCCAACGTCAAGAACTTGGTCGCCAAGGTATCCACTAAGAAGCCAGTGTTGTACACTCCTAAGGGTGGTGCCCGTTTGGCCAAGAACGGTAAGCCTCTCAGAATCGTGGCTGTCGACGTGGGTATGAAGTACAACCAGATCCGTTGTTTCGTCAGACGTGGTGTTGAATTGTTGGTGGTTCCTTGGGACTACGACTACACCACCGAAGACTATGATGGTTTGTTCATCTCCAACGGTCCTGGTGACCCTTCGGTCATGACGGAAACCGTGGCCAGATTGTCCAAGGTGCTCGCTGAAGGTAAGACTCCGGTATTCGGTATTTGTTTGGGTCACCAGTTGATGGCCAGAGCCACTGGTGCTTCCACCTTGAAGTTGAAGTACGGTAACCGTGGTCACAACATCCCATGTACCTCCACCATCTCGGGTAGATGTTACATCACCTCTCAGAACCACGGTTACGCTGTGGACACCACCACTTTGACCGAGGGCTGGAAGGAATTGTTTGTCAACGCCAATGATGGTTCCAACGAAGGTATTTACCACGAAACCAAGCCATTTTTCTCGGTGCAATTCCACCCAGAATCCACCCCTGGTCCAAGAGACACCGAATTCTTGTTCGATGTCTTTATCAACTCCGTAATCGACTACAACCAGTCTGGTGTCTACAAGCAAGTTGCCTTCCCTGGTGGCTTGATTGCAGACAACAGAGCTGCTCATCCAAAGGTTGATGTCAAAAAGGTTTTGGTTTTGGGTTCCGGTGGTTTGTCCATTGGTCAAGCCGGTGAGTTCGACTACTCTGGTTCCCAAGCTATCAAGGCGTTGAAAGAAGAAGGTATTTACACCGTGTTGATCAACCCTAACATCGCTACCATCCAAACCTCCAAGGGTTTGGCTGACAAGGTCTACTTCTTGCCAGTGACCCCAGAATTCGTCAGAAAGGTCATCCAATACGAACGTCCTGACGGTATCTACTGTACCTTCGGTGGTCAAACCGCCTTGTCCGTCGGTATTGCTCTTAAGGACGAATTTGAAGGCTTGGGAGTCAAGGTCTTGGGTACTCCAATTGACACTGTTATCACCACCGAAGACAGAGAATTGTTTGCCAATGCCATGGCCGAAATCAACGAAAAGTGTGCTCAATCCGAGGCCGTTAACAACGTCACTGAAGCCATTCAAGCCGCCAACAACATTGGTTACCCATTGATTATCAGAGCTGCCTTCGCCTTGGGTGGTTTGGGTTCCGGTTTCGCTGACAACGAAGAAGAATTAGTTGCCTTGTGTAACAAGGCCTTTGCTACTTCTCCACAAGTGTTGGTTGAAAGATCCATGAAGGGATGGAAGGAAGTTGAATACGAAGTGGTCAGAGATGCTTTCGACAACTGTATCACCGTGTGTAACATGGAAAACTTCGATCCATTAGGTATCCACACTGGTGATTCCATTGTCGTTGCTCCTTCCCAAACCTTGTCCGATGAAGACTACAACATGTTGAGAACCACCGCTGTTAACGTCATCAGACACTTGGGAGTGGTTGGTGAATGTAACATTCAATATGCTTTGAACCCATTCTCCAAGGAATACTGTATTATTGAAGTCAATGCCAGATTATCCAGATCTTCGGCATTGGCCTCCAAGGCCACTGGTTACCCATTGGCTTACACTGCTGCCAAGTTGGGTTTGAACATTCCTTTGAACGAAATCCAAAACTCTGTCACCAGATCTACCTGTGCTTGTTTCGAACCATCATTAGATTACGTTGTGGTTAAGATTCCAAGATGGGATTTGAAGAAGTTCACCAGAGTGTCTTCGTTGTTGTCTTCTTCCATGAAGTCTGTCGGTGAAGTCATGTCTATTGGTAGAACCTTCGAAGAAGCCATTCAAAAGGCCATCAGATCCACTGACTACCATAACCTTGGTTTCAACAAAACTTCTGCCTTGATGTCCATTGATATCGATACCGAATTGCAGACTCCTTCTGACCAAAGATTGTTTGCTGTTGCCAACGCTTTATCTGATGGTTACTCAGTAGAAAAGGTGTGGAAATTGACCAACATCGATAAATGGTTCTTAAACAAGCTTTCTGGATTGATCAAGTTTGGTGAAAAGATCGCTTCTTATGGTCAAATGGAAAAGATCCCAGTTACTATTCTCAAGCAAGCCAAGCAATTGGGTTTTGAGGACCGTCAAATTGCCAAGTTTGTCAACTCCAACGAAGTCGCTATCAGAAGATTGCGTAAAGAGGCTGGTATTATTCCATTTGTCAAGCAAATTGATACCGTCGCTGCTGAATTCCCTGCTTTCACCAACTACCTTTATATCACTTACAACGCTGACTCCTCTGATGTCACTTTCGAGGATCAAGGTGTGATTGTGTTGGGATCTGGTGTCTACCGTATTGGTTCTTCTGTCGAATTCGACTGGTGTGCTGTTAGAGCCATTAGAACCTTGAGAGAAAACAAGATCAAGACCATTATGATCAACTACAACCCTGAAACTGTTTCCACCGATTACGATGAGGCTGACAGATTGTACTTTGAGACCATTAACTTGGAAAGAGTATTGGATATTTACGAATTGGAACAATCTTCTGGTGTTATCATTTCTATGGGTGGTCAAACCTCTAACAACATTGCCTTGCCATTGCACCGTCAAAACGTCAAGATTTTGGGTACTTCCCCAGAAATGATTGACAGTGCTGAAAACAGATACAAGTTCTCCAGAATGTTGGACAGAATTGGTGTCGATCAACCTGCTTGGAAGGAATTAACTTCGATCGAAGAAGCTGAAGAATTTGCTTCTAAGGCCGGTTACCCAGTCTTGGTTCGTCCATCCTATGTGTTGTCCGGTGCTGCCATGAACACCGTCTACTCCAGAGATGACTTGGCTTCCTACTTGACTCAAGCCGTGGATGTTTCTCCAGACTACCCTGTCGTTATCACCAAGTACATTGAGCACGCCAAGGAAATCGAAATGGATGCCGTGGCCAAGGATGGTAAGATGATCATGCACGTTGTTTCAGAACACGTTGAAAACGCCGGTGTTCACTCTGGTGATGCCACTTTGATTGTCCCTCCTCAAGATTTGGACCCCGAAACTGTTAACAGAATTGTTGAAGCCACCGCCAAAATCGGTAAGGCCTTGGATATCACTGGTCCTTACAACATTCAATTTATTGCCAAGGACAACGACATCAAGGTCATTGAATGTAATGTCCGTGCTTCCAGATCGTTCCCATTCATCTCCAAGGTGGTCGGTACCGATTTGATTGAAATGGCCACCAAGGCTATCATGGACCTTCCATTCACTCCTTACCCTGGTGAAAAGTTGCCTCAAGACTACTGTGCCGTCAAAGTTCCTCAATTCTCCTTCTCAAGATTGGCTGGTGCCGACCCAGTGTTAGGTGTTGAAATGGCTTCCACTGGTGAAGTGGCTACTTTCGGTAAGAACAAATACGAAGCTTACTTAAAGTCGTTGATCTCTACCGGATTCAAATTGCCAAAGAAGAACATCTTGTTCTCCATCGGTTCTTTCAAGGAAAAGCAAGAACTCTTGCCTTCCATCAGCAAGTTGTACGAGTTGGGATACAAGATCTTTGCTACTGCTGGTACTGCTGATTTCATCAAGGAGCACGGTATTCCTGTTCACTACTTGGAAGTATTGAGCAAGGAAGAAGAACAAAAATCTGAGTACTCTTTGACCCAGCACTTGGCTAACAACTTGATCGATTTGTACGTCAACTTGCCATCTGCCAACAGATTCCGTCGTCCTGCCTCTTACATGTCGAAGGGTTACGAGTCTCGTCGTATGGCTGTCGACTACTCTGTGCCTTTGGTCACCAACGTCAAGAACGCCAAGTTGTTGGTTGAAGCTTTGGCTAGAAACATCACTTTGGATGTCGGTAGCATTGATGCTCAAACTTCCCACAGAACAGTGACTCTCCCAGGTTTGGTCAACATCACTTCGTTCGCTCCATCTTTCGAAGACATTGAAGCTACTACCAAGGCTTCGTTGGCTGCTGGTTTCACTTTTAACTCGTTCTTGCCTCAAACATTAGCTGGTTCTACTATCACCAACTTCGAAACTTTGGTCGAAGCTGTGGATTCCGCTTCCGCAGGTGCCTACACCGACTACTCATTTGCAATTGCCGGTTCTGAATCGAACGCCAGCGATGTTGTTGAAGCTGCTGAAAATGCTGCCTCGTTGTTCTTGCCTTTCAACGACTTAGCCAACTGTAAGGTGTCTGCCATTTCGTCCCACTTTGCTTCGTGGCCAGAAAGCAAGCCAATTTTGACCGATGCTAAGACTACTGACTTGGCCTCTGTCTTGTTGTTGGCTTCTTTGCACAACAGATCTATTCATATCACTGGTGTTTCTTCCAAGGAAGATTTGGACTTGATCAGAATGGCCAAGGAAAAGACCTTGCAAGTGACTTGTGATGTTTCTGTCTTTGCCTTGTTTGTGTCCAGAGACGAATTGAACTTACCATTCTTGCCAACCAAGGAAGACCAGAATGCCTTGTGGGCCAACTTGAAGGATGTGGACTGTTTCTCCGTTGGTGTATTGCCATACTTGATCGCCAAGGCATTGAACAAGAAGATTGTTCCTGGCTTGGGCTACAGTGAAGCGTTGCCATTGTTGTTGACTGCCGTGAGAGAAAGTAAGCTTACCGTTGACGATATTGTGGCTAAGTTCCACGACAACCCAGTTAAGATCTTTGGTATTCCAAAGCAAGATGCCAGTGTTGAAATTGACTTAGACAGAGTTCTCATTGGCGAGAAGAGTTCCATTTCTTCTGTGTTTGGTAACATCAAGTTACACGGCTCGATCGAAAGAGTTTCTTTCCACGGCGAAACCGCCATGGTGGACGGAGTTATCTTGGCCAAGACTGCCTCGGGTAACAATGAAGTTGTTTCTAGAAGCAAGTTCAGCTCCACCATTCCTCAATCTCCAAGTCTCGGTAGAAAGACCAGAATGTCTTTCACTTCTGACATCCGTCGTCCTTCGCTTGTCAAGGAAACTTCGGCCACCCAGGAATCCGAAAAAGCTGAATTTGAAAAATTGGGCTCCAAGTTGGTCAGTCAACCTCCTCTTAACTTGAGTGAAGGTAATGCCTTAGAAAACTATATCAGACATCACAACAGCTTCTTGAGAAACTCTGTGTTGTCTGTCAACCAATTCAGCAGATCTGACTTGCACGCTTTGTTCACCGTTGCCCAAGAAATGAGATTGGCTGTGGAAAGACAAGGTGTTTTGGACTTGTTGAAGGGCAGAGTATTGGCCACGATGTTCTACGAACCATCTACCAGAACCTCCTCATCTTTTGATGCTGCCATGCAAAGATTAGGTGGTAGAGTTGTTTCTGTGGACGCCCAATCTTCCTCAGTGAAGAAGGGCGAAACCTTGCAAGACACCATTAGAACCTTGGCTTGTTACTCCGATGCCATCGTGTTGAGACATCCATCGGAAGAGTCTGCTGACATTGCCGCTAAGTACTCTCCAATTCCTATTCTTAACGGAGGTAACGGAAGCAAGGAACACCCAACCCAAGCATTATTGGACTTGTTCACCATCAGAGAAGAATTGGGTACCGTGAATGGTATCACCATAACCTTCATGGGTGACTTGAAGTACGGTAGACCAGTCCACTCTTTGTGCAAGTTGTTGCGTCACTACCACGTCAGAATCCAATTGGTTTCTCCAAAGGAATTGCAATTGCCAGCTGACCTCAGACAAGAATTGAAGGCCAGTGGAATGTTGGTTGCTGAAAGTGAATTGTTGACTGAAGATTTGATCGCCAGATCCGATGTGTTATACTGTACCAGAGTCCAAGAAGAAAGATTCACCGACAAGGCCCAATACGAAAGATTGAAGGACACCTACATTGTGGACAACAAGATCTTGCACCACGCCAAACAACACATGTGTGTGATGCACCCATTGCCAAGAGTCAATGAAATCCGTGAGGAAGTGGACTTCGACCAAAGAGCCGCTTACTTCAGACAAATGAGATACGGATTGTTCGTCAGAATGGCGTTGTTGGCCATGGTTATCGGTGTTGACTTCTAAACACACCGTGGCTAGACATTTCGATTAGTTCAATTGGGGAATTGACTAACGAGTTTTATATAAATAAATTCTGTTACAAGGTCACCCAGTCATTCGGGGGAACGGCTGGGACGACTGTCTAATAAAAGTATTTTTTGTCTAACTTCTGAAGTTCATGTATTGATATAGTACAAATGTAGCGGTGGAGCAAATCTATTTATCGTTACTCCCACCCTCTTTTTCGCGCTCATTGAGTCTTCATAAACATATTGGTCTCGTCTGACTGGTCGTTGCTCTTGTATTTGTGTCTTCTGTCATTCGTATCACGACGAGAATCGTCTTCGTCATCTACCCCGTTAGCATTTATCAATGCCCGTGCAATTTCGATTTCATTGCCACCACTATTATGGTCAAACGCACTCACTTCGGGATCCACCGGGATATCGTTCGTAGTATCTCTATGCTTGTTGGTACCTTCATCATGGTTGTCATTGTCCTGGTAGTCGTGGTGATTATATTCGCCAGGATAATCGTAAGTGGATTCTCCACCTACAGCTACAGCAGCAGCAGCTGCATAACTTTGGTGGTGATGGTGATGGCTATTGTTTCTATGCGTATGCTGTCCTTGGTCCTGTTGGCGTCTTTGGCGCTGTTGATGTTCTTCCTGAGCCTGTTCAACAACCGCAATAAGTCCCGCATCCAACCCAGACAAATCGTGTCCCAAGATGTTATCGTCGTGTCTATTTGGTGGAATATTGTGTAATTGCTGGGCAGCAGCAACCATGGCCTCGACTTCTTCATTGGTTCTGGGTCTAATGATACTACGGCCATTTTGGCCCCCATTTTGGCTGTTGTATGGCTTATTGATTCTATGCCTTGACTGGTTACCCGCAACAGCTTTCTTAGGAATAGACAGTCGTTTCACTATTGGAAGATCACGGGTCTGGTCCTTGCATTCGGCACAGTTTTTCACGGCTTGGGCAACGGTATCTTTAATTCTGGTCCAGTGGTATTTTTCTGTAACCACCGACGTAGTCTTATTAATTCCACCGTGGCTCTGCATGTGTACTTCAGTGCAAATCTGGAGCTGTCTTGAGGGATCACTAATAACCTCTCTGCCTTTAAGCATCAATTTACCATCCTCCAATCTATAGTGGGAGGCAGAAGACCGCAACCGGGACTTCTCCTGTCTATCAGCCATGGCTGGATATCTTCCTGTTTCCAAGTAGAACTTGATTTTATCAAATCTATAAGCACCCACTGCCGGGTCCGAGGCATTGACCAATTCTCTTCCGTACATTATGGCATCGACCGCCAAATCGTGGCCCTTAAGGATACCGGCCGACTTGATTCTGCCTACCCGCTTGAAGTTGAGCGACTCCCATATTCTTCTGGCAGCGACATTGGTCTCAAACACCAAGTTGAATATCGAATAAGTGTAGCCTAGACGCGGGGCCCATTGCAAATAACAGTCTGTTAACGTTCTTCCGATACCTTTACCTCTAATACCAGCGTTCACCAAAAAGTTACCCGTACATATATGCGAGCAACGCCCCGGGTAGTTTGGTTTGATATAGAACGTGCCCAAGCACTCCTTTTCCCACTGTCTGGGACCCTCTAAGCTTGGCGAATCACCCAATACCATCACCGCAGCAAACGCGCCGAACCAGTAATTCTGGAACTGCTCGATATGAAGGGTGTCGAAGAAGGCACAGGTGTCACCCCGTTCAATCTCCATGTTGAACTCGTCACATAAGAATGCCAAAAGTCCTGGAGGTAGCTCGTTTGGGGAATGGATGGGATAAATGGTGGCCGTGGTTTCTCCATCTTTTAAGAGAACAGTGTAGCGGTCGATATCGGTCTCAGGGTTGTAATCGAGCTGGGGCCGGTAGTTCGGGGGCTGGATCACGTCGTCGAACTCGGGCATGATGGATGGCAGTTGGATAACCCGTGTAGATGTAGTCCTGGTAGGGTATATTGGAGAATGTCAATATGTTGTTTGGTAACGGCGAGCAGCGGAACAATCTGGGGAGGGCACGACCTTTAGCATCACACGACCAGCCCTAGCTTCACTGAAGTAAGTCGTATCCGAACATATGGGCCCCCACCAAACGGTCAATGCCCTTAAGAGCCGCCACGTTTTTGATGTACCCGATACGCTCGAACCCCAAGCTGTCCCAAATACGCAAGCTGGCCACGTTGGTCTCGAACACCAAATTGAATACGCTGTAGGCGTATCCGAGCTGTTTGGCCCAGATCAAGTACTTGCGGCCCATTTCCTTACCCAAACCCAAACCTCTCTTGTGGTGGTTCACAATGAAACCCGCGTTGCAGGCATGTGAGCACCGGCCTATGTAGTTTGGCTTGATGAAAAAGTTGCCCAAAAAGGCGTTTTCCCAGAACTGACGAGGCTGTTCATGGAGGTCCTGAAGCGAGGCCACCGACTCGAAGGTTCCCTCGAGCAAAATCGCTACGAAGTGAAGGAACCAGTACTCAATGAAATCTTCCCGGTTCTTGGTTTCATTGTGGGGGTAGGTCAATCCTTCGTCCACCACGTAATTGAACTCTTCGTGGAGAACGTCAATGAGAAGTGGAGGTACTTGATCAGGGTGGTGGATTGGGATCAAAGACACAGTTTTCAGGGGGTCCTTTTCGAGGGTGAACACGATTGGCTGAGTCACTTGAGGCACACCGGCATACTTGCCGTCAGCATAGGGCAATTTCTCGTAGTAGTCCATAGTAGCGATTGGATTGGCCATTTACAGGGTCGGTACTGACTCATGTTGGGGACCATGGGGTTCGGTGACACAAAACCTCCAGGCTCCCGCGGGTCCCGTACTGCACACAGGCGGCGTCGCCCCGATAGCGCTGCTTACGTCAGCACCAGCCTGGAGGTTTACCCGGACGCATAATAATCAAAGCCAGTAGGCATTCATCATCACCACTGCAATGGATGAACAGAAACGGAACGGCACCGTTGGTGACAGTAAGTGATATCGGGCTGGATCAGGTGGACCATACTAACCGCCAGCGCTCAACAAGCGGGACAAAAAACGCCAGCAAATAGGGACCCGACTCGCCAAGATCGAGCTTACCTTCAGTGCTGAGCGGGATAACTATTACCGGGAGCTGCTTCACGAACTCCAGACTGCTTTGGCATCGTTGCAGCAAGGAACAAACGAAGAATTCCTAAGCAGGAGGGTCGAGCTCGAAGAAGAACGGGACTATGAGCTCACCAAGCTCAGGCTCTGGGAAGAGTATCAGGTGAAACGCATTGAAACAGAATACAAGGAAGATATCGAGAAGGCCAAGGTCAATCAGGACAAAATGATTAAACTCATAAAGGAAAAGCTCTATGACAAGCTCCAGAAGCAGATCAAACAGCTCAAAGAAGATAAGCTCTTGCTCAATTTAGTGAATGCCAACTCGTGGAGTAACTCAAAGGAAGATGCGGCAACCGTGGCATTGAACGCAGCTGCTGCAGCAGGGTCCATCAACCTCAATGACCGCCGGTCGTTGCGGAAGCGGGAAATGAGCTCTCGGTTCACTACAGGAGAAGCGGATGAGTTATCGGATGGAGGAGTTTCTACTACCACTGCGGGCAATGGTTCATCGGTACCCAATGGATATGTGCTGGCATCCAAGCGGAGAAGGCACTATGCCACCAGATATTCGTCTGCCGATGAGATGTCGTCCGGCATCACCAGCACTGCCGGCCATTCAAGTAAGGTGGTGGGTACTGGTGTGAGTAGTGGCAACGATTCCAACCTTAGTGACAAGGATTATGATGCATTGAACACACTTATCATGGACAACGATGACGCTGGTCCGTCGTTGGTGTTACTCGACAAAGCCAGTAAGCCCAACACTAGGGGTTCTCATAAGCAGTTTACAGGTCCTCACGGGTTAAAGCCCGAAGAGTTAAATGAGGACTTAAACTTGTTGAAGGTGGCCACCAGCCGAAAAGAATAGACCAATAGCGAGAACTGATGAGTTGTAAGACCCATTAGGTTCCTGGAGAACTCAAATAATTCTGATTTCGATCGGTTTCTACAGGAAATAGCAGCAGAGGCACGGATTTTCGCCGCTGCTGTCGTTAATCCCATCGAAAAGATATCCAGAGGAGACTGTCTATGGGCAATTACAATCTCAGACCAACCTGTATTTCAGCACCGTCCAATGTTGGACACATGTATATTATCAATCTCTACAGCTGTCATTAGTAGCGCCTTAATAGTATAAATACGTGACTCACTGCACGGCCACCAATGATGCTAATTGTAGTGACAGGTGTACATGTCAAAATTGACATGTTTCAGAATCAGCCCCTACCAACTGAAAATCTCACCTTCTAACGCGGCAGCCCAATCGACCCAAGAGTACCAGTTATTATAGCCGAGCATCACAAGAGCAACCTTTCCCATACCAAAGCTCGTCCTACGATATTTGTAACGCCTTTGGTGACAGTCTTCGGGTCATTTGTTCCACATCAGGAAATTTATAGGCGTTGGCGATTCATTAGCCTTGAGTGTCTACTGCCTCGAAAGGAGCACATCTCGATAGTTTCATAAGCAAACGACTTCATAAGCATAAAAACAGGTACAGTTTGCAACTTCCCTGGATCTAGGTGGAGTTTTGTTCCATTGTCTGCCCGAACTCTCCTGGTATTTATAGATGTTGGCGCCATCGCGAGACAGGGCCCTTCAATCAGCCAAGAGATCGCTACGGAATGTGGTTCTGTGGAACGTCCGAGTACGAAACCGACCCATAAAGGTGTGGCCAATTATATTATTGCTAGCGCTTCCGGTTGTTCTATGGTATACGGTTTTCTATGAGCCTCGGCGCCAGATAGGACAATTCTGGGTCGATTTCCCCATGGCTGAATTCGAGGCTGAAGAACGAGCCGTTGAAAATACCGCTGCCCACGATATGTTCATGAGCGAGCTAGTAATCAAGTCCAGCAAGGACTCCCCCTTTGTGGAGGGATGTCAAGTACCAGACCCCACACAGCCTCGAGCCAATGCTGCTTTTGTGGTGTTGGCCAGAAATTCCGAAATTGAAGGGGTCCTCCTGTCAATGCGATCCATGGAACGTCATTTCAACCAGTGGTTTAATTATCCCTGGGTATTCTTGAACGACGAGCCATTTACAGAACAGTTCAAAGATGCTATTCGAGAACAAGCATCTTCAGAAGTGGAGTTTGGGGAAATCCCCAAGGAGAAGTGGGAATTCAGTGATGTGGACCCCATAGAATTCGACGAAAGCATACATAGCCAAGGTGATCGGACCATCATGTACGGGAATCTTCCATCGTATCACAAGATGTGCCGGTTTTATTCCGGTTACTTTTTCCAACACGAATTGGTAAAGAAGCGGGATTGGTACTGGCGGGTGGAACCCGACGTCAATTTTTACTGTGACATCACTTATGACCCGTTCGTGGAAATGGAAAAACGGGGGAAAAAGTACGGGTTCACTGTGATAATAGACGAGTTATATTATACGATTCCTGGGCTATTCAAAGAAACAAAAGCATTCATCAAGAACAACACCATCTCAGTGGGATCTGCGTGGAAGCTATTTATTCGAGATCCACAGTATGTCACAGGCGAGAAGGCCCATGAATACGACGGGATCAAACAACGACGGGAAATATTACAAGAAATAGAAGACAAGGTGACTCTAAATAAATTTTTGGAAAGAAAAGATATGACCGATGAAGATGCCGGTAAGTTCGATAAGGAAACAGGACTTATCAGCAAGGCTTTGAAAAGGGCCAAAGAGTATCCTACCTTATACGAGGACCGTATGGATGGCGAAGATTACAACTTGTGTCATTTCTGGTCCAACTTCGAGATTGCCAGAACCGACATCTTTACTTCCGATATCTATACCAAGTATTTCGAGCACTTGGATAAAAGTGGCGGTTTCTACAAGGAAAGATGGGGCGACGCTGCTGTCCATTCGCTTGCGGTGGGTATGATGTTGGAATTGGAAGAAATCCACTATTTCCGAGATATCGGGTATCGGCACTCGACCTTGGGTCATTGTCCTGGTAATTCTCCCAGAGGACAGTTGCCATACAAGGCCAGCGAAAATTATCCTAGCGACAAGTACGCCAAGCAAGACCGCTACTGGCTCGCCCCAGACAGACCTACGAGAACCGGGGTGGGGTGTCGGTGTCGGTGTCCTCCTCCACAAGAAGAAGTTGAAAACTCCTCCTCTTCGTGTATACGAGACTGGTCCAACATCGTGTCGGATGGTTTCCGGACGTTTGAAACCGTAGATGTGGATCACTGGGAGGACAGACTATCGCATATGTTGGACAACTACTTGGCTACCGGAGGAGAATTGGGCAAGAATAGGCTCGTGGAAACCATATTCAGCTAGCGAGGCATTCAGGAAAATATAGAGCTATAGAAAACGACGATAGAGTGTAGAGATGCCACTGAGCAGCGGCGGTTAAGCGGACAGAGCCTGTGGACCTTCATTGGGTGTCTGTGGCCCTTTCTTGGGTGTCTGTGGCCCTTTATTGGGTGTCTGTGGCCCTTTATTGGTTGTCTGTGTACCTTCAGTGGGTGTCTGTAGACCTTCAGTGGCCAGATCTGGGGTAGCATGTTACCTGTGTGCAGTATCGACACAGATGGATCAATGGTATTGTTGTGGAACAAGGGCCACTAGCCGAGCCAAATAGGGCATAAATGGGATCAAGCGCGCTACGTTCAAATCAATTCCGACTTCGTAATATTCTAATATACACTAATAAACACGGTTAACCACCGAAACCATACAAGGTTCTACCTTGTCTCTTCAAGGCATAGACAACGTCCAAAGAAGTGACGGTCTTTCTCTTGGCGTGTTCGGTGTAAGTGACAGCGTCTCTGATGACGTTTTCCAAGAACGACTTAAGCACCACTCTGACTTCTTCGTAGATCAAAGCAGAGATACGCTTGACACCACCTCTTCTAGCCAATCTTCTGATAGCTGGCTTGGTGATACCTTGGATGTTGTCTCTCAAGATCTTTCTGTGTCTCTTGGCACCGCCTTTTCCTAAACCTTTTCCGCCTTTTCCTCTACCGGACATGTTGTATTAATTGATAATTGATAGATAGTAACACTGGAGGGACCCAGGTGTATTTATATGGGCCGGGACCAGCGTATGGGCCGCGATCACGGGTCGCGGTGCCGGGTGATGTTTGGGATTTGGGGGATCGCGCGCCACCGCGAGCGCGGGATCCAGGTTACTCATGCCGGGTGTAATCCAAAGCACAGAAACTAGCGACTTTTAGGCGTTCCAGAGTTGGCAGTAGCGTCGTCTCATGGGCTTTCTGGCTCCCGCAAAGCTACCGGGATGGTTAGCGAGACAGCAGCACGCCATTGGCACCAGCGTAATGGGCCCCTGGTACTAGGGCCGCCGCGAGAACTGAAGCTCCAGCTCTAGGCCTGCTGGGGTGGGGCGGTGGGCCAACACTGGCCGGTTGCCGGGGTCGCCTGTTGCTGTGTTGTGATTAACCGTCGCGGTTCTCTTTGTCTTCTTGGCCTCACGGATACCGCGACGGTGCTTGGGGTTGCCCCAGAAGACTCGAATTCTGGTGTTTACTTCACGCCGGGCCCGCGAAGCGCTTCGCAGCAATTCCTCGCTAGCGTGGCCTGGCAGCGCGCGCTCGCGGCAGCGGATGCGCCGTTGTTTGCAAACAAATCCACCACTGGGGGCGCGATTTGCAACCTCGCCATCGCCATATATAATGGCCGGGACCGCCCCCGGTGACAGAAGTTTTTTTATCATCATTACGCAATGGCTAGAACTAAGCAAACAGCAAGAAAGTCCACTGGTGGTAAGGCACCAAGAAAGCAATTGGCCTCCAAGGCTGCCAGAAAATCTGCTCCATCTACCGGTGGTGTCAAGAAGCCTCACAGATATAAGCCAGGTACCGTCGCTTTGAGAGAAATCAGAAGATTCCAAAAGTCCACCGAACTTTTGATCAGAAAGTTGCCTTTCCAAAGATTGGTCAGAGAAATCGCCCAAGACTTCAAGACCGACTTGAGATTCCAATCTTCTGCCATCGGTGCTTTGCAAGAATCCGTTGAAGCCTACTTGGTGTCCTTGTTTGAAGACACCAACTTGTGTGCTATCCACGCCAAGAGAGTCACCATTCAAAAGAAGGACATCCAATTGGCTAGAAGATTGAGAGGTGAAAGAACTTAGTTTAATTCGTTAGTGTACATTAGAATAATAGGATCATTGAGTGAACACATGTAGAAATGGCTGGGGCTCCTGGCTGCTGCTTCGCGCCAGGCGATTTGCACCCAAACATAGAAGCCGTTGCTTGGCTTTCGTGCCCATGGTTTTGATGGGAAATTGATCCAGACATCTGGTACTGGGTGGCACGTACGGGTGTGTTTGTATGGGAGGCATGGTGGTGGGCCTGGACCGATTTTGGTGGCACTACTGCCGTATCGCCCCAAGACTGGGCCATGAAGTGACCGAATTTGGATGCCCTCTTCTGACACGGTGGTCATCTTGCGGTACTGTGTAGCAAACCAAGTGTCATTATCGTGTTGCTGTCCTGCAAATGGCTTGTGGCGGGGTGGCTGTTGGCCGTTCAGCTAGCGGTGACTTGTCCCGTCCATATTCATATAGCCACGCGAAAGTGCAAACCATTTCTCTCTACAAGTCACCTTACCTGAACCGGTCCTAACATCCACTTGACGTTTCAAGCGTCTGCCACGCTACAGTGTCAGCTCCAGTTGCCTTCTCGCTACTGATGCTTACCGACTGATGCTTACCGACTGACCTTGCTGACCCATTTAGGCGGTGGACCAGGTGCGATTGTGCCCATAGCACACGACCTAGCAATCACTACACACTCAACCAGTTGGTCCGCTACCAACCACCGCTTACCATTGAAACCACTATTGACCGCTTTCTATGTCTGACCCTAAGCAATCCGTTCTTGACACCCTTGACGAGCTCTCGCTTTCGCCCTACCCGGCACTTGCACTTGGGTCCGCTCTTTTGGCTCGTGGTGTAACTCAAGCTAAACCCATATTGGTGGAGGGTTCTTCTGGAAGCTCAGCCCAATTCAGTCGGACATTGGCGGTGACCAAGCCCACCAGACTCTCCTGCTACACCTTCGGAACCGCCAGTCTTCTTGGGGCGTGGATTTCTTATGATGGGGAGCCTGTGAATGCCGCTGGGTTCAATTTCGCTTGGTCGTCGTTGTATTTAATTGTGAATGGAGGGCCAGGCTTGAAGAGCTTGATCAGGGGTAAGGTCAGTCCGTTTGCCATAAGTATTTTGGCTTTGGGAAATGCAGGCTTGTATGGAAAGAAGTTTTTCTGGCAATGAACTGCCATTTTCAATGGTAATACGCCATATCTGCCGCAGAAATAGCTCTAGGAGCGAAGAGAAATCAGTCCATCAAGTGCACCAGGCTATGGTGCTACAGATTTACAAAGATAAGAAGAATATCACCCACACGGTCCAAGGACACTCGAATTTTGGTTCGTGCTAAAGCATCCTACTACTACACCGACTACTACACCCAAGGTGTGACGGCTAAAACTAACTCCTCCATTCAAAAACTATCAACTCCACAAAATAAACAAACCGGTATAGTGCTAGTCCCAAGCTAACGGCAATAGTGAGTTCTGCTCGGCGTACTTTATTATCTCCTTTTCATCATACAACTCTATGAATTGCTGATCCATGGGTCTCTCTTTTGGAGCGGCGAACTTTCTATACTCGTCAAATATTATTGTAAGTGACCATTTCTGTAATCTTCTGAGCACCCCGACAAGACACCCCGTTCTATGTTTTCCTCTATTGCAATGGATGAGTATAGGGTGGTTGGCCGGATCAATCACCACTTTGATGGCCTCGGTGATCAACTCCGAATTGATCTTCACAAATGGCTCCTTGTTCCCAGACATGCCTAGCTGGAACAATTTGATATTTTCATGCTTCAAGAACTCGGCCTGGAGTTCGGGGTAATCTTCTGGAATTAAACAAAACACAGACTTGAGCTTCAATTTCTTCAAGAAGCTGAAGTTGTTGGGCTGGGGAAACGACGACCGGTAGATCTGATTTATCACCGGAGCAAAGTTTTCTGGCGGGGTAAGAGGCTGGTTTAGCACATCAAATGCATCGTATTTGGCTTCGTAGGCGTCATTATACTGGGCCTGGAGCTTCATGTCCAACTTATCGTCTATATCTTCTTCATAGTGGGTGGCTTCGCCGTTGTTTTTGACATCATCCACGCTTTCATCCTCGGTGGTGGTGTTCGTTCCACCGGTATCCATCTGTAACTGGGCCAATTTGGTTCGTATGAGCTTGTGGTCATAGTAGATCGATGCAGTGGGGTCTGTGTACCGGGGACTTATGTCGGAGGCAATGGTTTGTTCGGATGTCGGTATTGTTTCTTGTTGGGGGAGCTCTTCGTCCATTTGAAATGGCTCATCGCAGTTCATTGTGGCAGTTCTGGGCGACTATATGAGGCAGGGGAGAATTTGGGCGGTTTAGAATGAGTAGGGCACACTTTAGAGGGTATGCTCTGTTCTGACTCGGCAATACAGCAGAAGTATCAACTGGTCGTTGTGCACTCGAGAGCACACGCTGTAGATATGGAGCTGGAATCAGCAAAAACTGGGACAAAAAGGTAGTAGGACAGGCACGGGACCTCGAAGAACAGGTAACGGCCAGCTGGAGGCGGATCGGTGGCGTATAGCGCAAATACAGATCCCAAGCGGAAGCAAGTATTGGGTGGTGAGGCCAAGATAGTGGGCCACGTGATCCAACTCTCGGTGTCTGGTAGAGGGGCCAGGGAGGGAGTGCTTACGTAACAGGAATGGAGTATCGTCATTATTCGTCGCCTATCTAAGTATACAGCACCAGCTGGGGAATTATAAGGAGCCGAGAAGGCTATGCAAGGACATTAGTGGAGTGGCCAATGGGGGGCCAATGGGAGCAGGTGGTGACCGCAGTCAACCCAATCACTCGCTAAAGATAAAAATGTTGTCGTAGGTACCAACGAGACCCACCGCATGCTTCAATTTCTCCTTCATGCGAACGTTGGCCAATTTCTCGGTATAGCCCAATTTGTACCCCACCATATACTGCACCAATTGGGCTCGGGTAAGGTCGTCGATGTCTTGGACCGACGTCACCTGGGGTAAGGCAAAGTCGTTTACCGGATGCTTGCCGTTGGGAAACACCACCACCTTGACCGGCTGTTTGTTCTTAGATAATCGTTTATTCTCCTGTACGACAACGGTAGGATCGGCGTTGGTCATAGTAGGATCAACAAATAGCGAAAGGTGGGAAGAGAAAGTAGGAAATGGAAATGTAGGGAGTTCTGAGGTTCCAGCGAGCAAAAATTATGGGGACAGCTGGGCAAGCTATTTATTATAAGGACTAGGAGATACGACGGCATTTATACCCCAGACTTGATCGTCGGTAACGGCCACGGCCACGCCGTTACCTAATCGAGGAGGAGAATGAATTGAGCATGGCCCGTTCGGCCCCATGACGTAGGAGGGGGTAACGGGGGGAAGATACCAAGAATGGCAGCGGAGATATGCCCGCAGCAGGATTAACGGGTACATTGGTGGTGCGTTTGTAATGCGTTTGCAATGCATTTGCAATGCATTTGTGTCGGTAGCAGATGCGTTCCTCTCGTGTGTGTGTGTGGCCACAACTATTTCCGGTTTGGGGCATGGTGCCCCTGTTAACGGCTGGTGGGGCACACGGGGAGGGGAATCCCGATCTGGAAAATTGGCCGGTGTCGCCCTCGTTACCGTGTGGTTCCTACAACTTAGTCATGGGTTGGTCAGGGTGGTTGTTATGCAATTATGGGGAAGATTATCGCCAGTGCTCCTGCGTCACCACGCCTCAGGACCCTGGATCCTCATGCCCGTTCTCGCATGCCGCAATCGTTGTACCTGCTGATGTTACACTGTGCCAATGCAGCATATAACGCACACCGTACCGGCACCGGCGCTAACGGTTCTGCCGCTCGTGCTACTTACGTAAGTGCCCTTACCCCAAAATCGTACCCTTAGCCCAGAATTGCGTTCCTGTCGAGCTCATACTGCTCCACTATACATCTCTACACTGATTGTGCAATTCGCTACTGCCACTGGCGAATGCTGCCACACCTAAACTGCCCTGACTAGCAAGTGGGTTCGGTTGGCGCACGTGATCACGTGCGCACATATCAAAATCGAGCCCGTCACTAGTATCCACAACACCAAGATGGTAAGTACCACCAATCACGTTCTCCAGCTCTTACTAACGTCCAGTCGGCCCTTTTCAATTTCCAGTCGCTTCTCCAGGTGATACTCTTGCTTATTTGTACCTGTACATATGTCCATGCCACGGCCCCGGCTCTTTTGGACAACAAGAAATCTGGAGCATTGAGCGTGTTCTGGAAGTTTGCCCGTATCGGAGAACGGTTGAGTCCTTATGTGGCCATGGGATGCTTTGTTATGGCGTTCAATATATTGCGCTCATGAATGTACATTAATGAACCAGTACCAGTTGTAGAAACGAAAACGCCATGGATCCTGCGGTCCCCAGCTACCGGCGAACTAGTCAAATGACCTAACTAGAGTCTCGAAATAGAGCAGCAGACTGCTAGTCGACAATTCCACTTTCTGTTGGTCGATTATGCCAAGAAACAACGGCAGTCTTTTCCCGATGACCCAGTTCCAAGCATTCCACATTTCCCACTAACAGATTCTAGGGCCATTTGCCAAGCCCTATACGCTGGAGCATCGCCCACGTACGGGCACCTCTAATGTACATCGCCTACTCCTATTTTTTTTAGTCTAATTATTATAAATGTCTATCCATAGCAATCTATCTAAACTCATACACCTCGTTGACCCCTCCACATAACACCCGGGCCCGTTCTCCTCCCACCACTCTCTCCAAGGTGATGACGTCCATCTTGGAGAAAATGACTTTAACCAAGGCCAAGTCCAAATCAACCTGCTCCTTGTACACAGATCTTCCAATGAACCGTACCAATTCCTTATAAAACAATGGGTTCGAGGGCAATCCGTACATCAAAATCATCTTGGCCCCACTGATCTCAAATCTTCTGAAATAGTGCAATCTTTCTGTGTACAATAAGATCTTGATTTTGCCGTCCTGGAAGCTTCTACGGACCTTATCAAGCTTCGACTGACTGCTGTACTCGTCCAATGAGCCAAACAAAAATTTGGTAGATGTTTTCATGTAGTGCTTGATGCGGAGATAATCGTAGTACGAAGGAATAAAGATCATGATTCCGTCGGAGTAACTGGACGATTTCATCAACGATGGCAACGTAGTATTGATGAAGTACTTGAACCTCAACTCGGTGTCCTGGAATGGACTGCTGTCACTCTCAAATCGTTGGAAAATCTGCTTGATTTTGATGCCGATCGAATTCATAATGCAGTTATTGCTATCGTATAATGGTCTGAACTTCACTTTACCAGCAAGATTGAGTGATTTTTTAGGACTCAAAATATTGTTGATCTCGGGAGTGTAATATTCCGAGAAAATCAAGTTTTGTCTCAAAAGTTTGCTTTGGTCGTTGATAAACGACATCCGAATTCTGGAGAAATCGGCATTGTGAAACTCCTTGGGGATCCGGTTCAAGTACTTGAGCACCGTAAGAACGTGGTCCCAGTTTTGCATCTCGATTTGGTTGGCTCGGTCAACAATTAACACTTCAATTGAAGACAAGAAATCAAACTGTCTCTTTCTTTTGTCAGGATTTTCCAAGATCATCGACAAGCCAATAGGCGACGCAATGATTATATCCGATGAATAGAATGACGAGTAAAGCTTGAGAGTCTTCCGGGTGAATTTGACTCCAATGCAAAAGAAATCATTGTTATTTCCCTTAAAATAATACTTGAAATCTTCGGGTTTGTTTGCTGGTGTGACCGAGTCACTGTAGAACTGTTGGGTGAACTTTTTCTTATTTTCCTGTTGCTCACTTCCCGATAATTTAATTAACAATTCCACCAATTCATAGCACGCATTTCTGGTAGGAAGCAAAATCAACACTTTGGGCCGGGTAAACCCTTGGTCACGTAATTCCAAATCTTCCATGTCCACTCCCTTACCCTCTTCCTTGTCTTGTTTCTGGTTCTTCAATTTGGCTGTATTCTTTAAAATTCTATCTCTGGTGTTGAACACATGATTCAACGCATGCAACGCATAGAGGCTGCGATGGCTATTGTTTTTAAATGACTGGTACGACAAGAACACATCTCTGTAGTTGAACATGGCTTCGGCCAACTTCAAATCCAAATCGTTGAGATGATAATCTGGATGGGTATTTTCGTATGCTTCCAAGATTCTGTTTTTCAATCTAAAATCTTTCAAATTTTTGCCGGATCCAGCGGTTATGGGCGTGGGAAGAGGCTTTCCTGGGGGAAGAGTGAGGATCGACGAGTAGTTGGTGTTGGAAATCAATTGTTTGGAAACAACCGTCCATCTTTCCTGATTTTTCACTACCAACTTTTCTTGCTCGTCGATGTACTCGTCCTCCACGAGATTGAAGTGTACCTCAAATGGATTTTGACCGATTCTGCTCACATTGTCTTCGTCGTCATCGCTGTGGTCTTCTATCTCCTCGTCCTCTTCATCTTCTGGATCGTCGATATTTATTCCCGCCAACTCTTCATGGGCATAAACCTCCAGCCCTGCATGCAGTGCTCCGTTCTTGTCTGATTTTTCATCGCTGCCAGACACGGTTTCCGAATCGTCACTGGAATTAATTGCGTGTTTGGTCTTTGGGGTTGGTTTCGCCCTCGATTTGGCAGGGTGGTCGCTCTTCAAAAGCGTCAACAACGCATTATAAGCCTTTCCAGTATCTTGTGTTGGTTTTTCGTCCTCCAATTCAGACTCCACATCGGAACTTTCTTCTTCTTCAGCCTCGTGATGAGATGGATGTGATTTTGCAGCGACCCCATTGGGTTTTCTGGCGGTTCTTGTGACCGTTCTTAAGCTCTGTCTTCCGTGCTTTTGCCTTTGCCTCTTTGGAGCAAGTTCCAGGGCTTCTCCAGCTGCAGACGTGGGTCTTCTCTTTTGTTTTGCCATAGGTGGTTCCGACTATTAGTTGAAGGATGAAGAATGAAAAATATACCCACTCACGTGACCAGATGCGATGGAACTCCGGAAATACTCTCTTCAGATATTTCCGCGGAAGCGTCGGTGCGTGCAAAGTCTGCCTATAAAGCCGAACCCAATATGGTAGCAATCATGGACTACCGTTCCACAATCAGCTGTCGGTTATGAGGAGAATTGAGGAATGGGGGGCTGGCCCTGGAAAGCGTCGTGCGCGCCGCAATCATTTACTTGTGTCTATGCCTGCACACAATATCGTTGTGTTTAACTAAATATACGATAGCAGAATGGAACGTTTGCAAATGTGGAGAAGACGATATGGGCCCAAGAACATGGGAGGCTGCAATGGTATCCGACTGGTAACTAGACCTTTTTCCGGCTCTGCCAAATAATTTTTTCAACCGAAAAATGGCTAAGTTTCTTGCTTGCTAATAGTAAACGTTGCATTGTAAGACAGTAAAGAGAGAAAAATGCATGAAAAAGCAGCCACCATACAATTGGGGCCGCTGCTCTACTATGAAGTTGTGGTTGAAGCCAATTGCCCTCTATCACCATGGGCAGAACGAAATGTCACGCGGTGGTCTAACTACTGACCCGGATGACAGTTTGGTTGTTGGCTCCCCGAATCCCGGTATACCTGTGCACAAAGGTTATGGTTCCGGCTTGCAAGGTAGGTTGTGGGGCACGGCTAGGAAGATCGCCGTACACTTCCGGTGATGAGCTCTGGCACGAAGACGAAATTGTTCCTGGGTCGTGTGCAGGACACCAGCCAGGCAATGGTTTGTTATTCCGGCACATCCAATGACATTAGTGAAACTGGTGATACGGGTGGTTCAAGGATGACAAGGAGAAGCAAAGTCGATGGGTTGCCGCTAGCGACCCCACTACCATGTTGGCCCTGTGGGGGTGAAATAGCACCGTAGGCTGTGCACTCAGGTACGGGAGCAGGCCGTTTCTGGCACGGGCGAGCCTCCCTAGGTGGGCTCTCCCTAATTTGGGGTCGCGTGCGTCGTTACCGTAGTAACCTGCTACCGTCTCGCTACAACCGTCTCGTTGGCAGTATCCCCAATCACCATGCCTATCGTCCTAGACTGACTGTAATGACACCTTTGTATGGCCTCCGAGTGGCCGGTCATTTTGTCTTGTCCCCCTCTGATTTTCTCCTGTAGTATTGCTTGCTTGCTGGCGCTGTTGTTGACTGTTCCCGGGATGTTTTCTCCCTGGAGTCACCCATCGTGCTAACAGTCGCACCACCAAATCGTCTCATTGGCAGGGGCCCGCACATAGAAAAATCTATCAACAATTCATTTCGTGACTACGGTCGTTTATTCACCTCGGCCACCGTAATTCTATTGTCACCAGTTGTGTCCACAGCTTGTATCAGCCAACCTTCAGCGGTTCTTGTTCCGTGCTCCATCCCGCAGCTGTTTTGAATTGGCGGCATCCCTATCTCCACCACTATTTCCATCACCATAACAGCCCTCCCCATCACTGCTCCACCAAGCTGTATTAACCCACACATAGCCCCATTCAACTCGTGATCCCGAGATGATCCCCTACAGAGTAGTGAGGCTTGTCCGAGCGCTCCTATCCACCGTTTATCTCATCCTCATCATCTTAACCATCCCATTAGCATTTGATGTTGGTGGAGTCGCTTGTGGTTTGGCGTTTTCGCTCACGACATTCTTGCTTTACTTCACATTGACCACCGTCAGACTCATCACCCGAAGGTCCAAGTACTTCCGGTGGGTGCTGATGTTGTATTACATGCAGCATTTCTTGATTCCAAGTATCCTCACCCTTTTCTTGTCGTACTACACTGGTGCCCAGAATTCGAGCCTGACTCCCCAAGGGCTCTGGGGCACCTTCCAGCCAGTGGCCATCTGGAAGTTTTTCTTGCGGAACTCCACGTCAATTTTCACCATTTTAGAAGGGTTCTGTTCCCTTCTTTTGATCCAGGCCATTGGCCAAACCGTCAATTGGCTCACTGTTTACAAGTCCGACAGTTGGTTGATCGTGTCTCTTATGGGAAGTGGATGTGTCATCACGGCTTCGATCTTATTTCTCTACAGAATCTATGTATTCCCCTTCACCATCGATATAATCAGTGCTTCGTTACTTGGTTCGTTATTAACGTTAACCGGTGGTCTTGGGTTGTATGGAATAGTTTCTGGCAAGGGATCCATCATTGAGAGCTCACTCTTGTTTGCTTATATTGTCAGATGTATCTATGAAACCTTCCCAATATTATCTGAAGGTGCCACCAGGGCCTTGACCACGTTATTCACCCAGGCCACCTTCAACTTAAAAAACGAAATTCCAAAATTATCGCCCCAAATCTTGGATCCTATACTGCAGTTGGTGCCCTTTTTGGCTTCGAATCTCCCAGGATCATTCAAAACCATCTGGGAATTTTTGCTCATGTCTATTCAGAAATTAACTTTACCCATCCTATTGAATTTGGCGTACAGAATTGGTGTTTTCTATGCTGCGACAAAGATCATCCCTTCCTTGTACCACAGCTCGGCCTACCCAAGCATTTCTCCCCCAAGAACCCCTCCTTTAATGGCGAGATCTCGCCAGGCCTCTTCTACTGGCTTGACCCAATTGGACGTCAATCAACCAGAGACCCCAGCTGAATCCAAACCAACGCATCCCGGCACTGCTCGTCTTTCCACCAAGAAATCGTTCAGACTCCGTCCTCCTCACCATCAACCTCCTTCGGCAATAATACGATTAATCTATGCCTATTCTCCCTGTATCATCATTGCAGTCTATACCCATTTGATGATGCTGTACAATGGAGAGTTGGGTACGGAAATGAAAATATGGGGATTTTGGGAAGGAGCAGACTTCCAGATTATAGTGCATCCATGGCAGTTTTGGAACTGGGTTAATATGGCCACTACGTTATTTTTATACACCATGGAATTGCTGGGCAACAGCAGTTCTGGAGGAGGAAGCGCCCTCACTAGTCATTGGAAAGTTGAGTGACTTTATTTATTCTTTCGTTTCTTGGACGTTGTCCGTTGTATTATATAGCCAATTTTATAATTTTTGTAATCCTTACTTGTAGTTAATTGCCGAACTACATCTACGACTTGATCCCTGAGTATAGATAATCTACCGACTTAGTCCACTATTAGGTGGCACACCATTTACTAGGATGGCATCAGAAATAATGCAACTCTCGTCCTAATCTAGAACTTGCCATCTTTCCAGGCAATGAACCAAATGTATCAGAGCTTGACTCTATGTTTGCTTGATGTTTCATCATATAGCACAATCCTTGTAAATGATATTCAACCTCGCCTGAGGTTGCAAAGCCCGGTATATTTGACTATACGCACTCGATGACTGCTCCACGTATACAGCCGTCAGCTTCAAGCTTGAAGACGTTCATGGACCAAGAGTAAGCTCCATTGGGTTAGACGCTAAGCGTCCATTAGTGATATCTTTCGTTTAGGATACAAAACCCCATTGCCGACGAAGTTCACCAGCCATGGGTTATACCAAGCCAGGAAGGTGACCTTATAGCCAAAACCACGTTCCACCCGTACACATCAAGTCCACGTTTCCACCAAGTATTGGGGTAGTACCAGAGCTCCATTTGAAGACAAGATTCAAAACGAATTAGCACCCTTCCCAACCTCATCAGAACTGGTCCAGCTGTGTCGATAGGGCAGCCATGGTTCCGGCCACACGTCAAATGATTTCATTAAAGCATTACGTTTCCGCAAAAGCGGCCGGAGACTTTCCCCAAAGCATTGATGACCGTTAGGTCTTTATGTAAGCTTCGACAACTAATCTTTGGCCATGAACGTGAAGAAAAAAATTTTGGCGGGCGATGGTCTTTTTAAATAGTTTTTCGGGTCGTGCGACGATTAGGGCTGCAAATTTAGATGAGACGGCCCAGTTGCAACACCAGTCCAATCTGTGCTATTCTAAGCGTCAGGTTATTCAAGTCGTCAGTATTAAGATGCTCTATACAGGGAGGAAGTAGTTATCCAGTCTTCCGAAAATACAACAAATATTTAAATCCGTCACTTCTTCATAATTACTGAGAAATATGCCGAATACAATACCTTTATCCCCTCAAGAAGAACCCAATCCAGGTTTCAGGGAATATTCTAGTAACAATATCGTAAGACCTGGCTCCAGAGCCACAATACACCACCGAAGCATTTCTGCCTTTATTGTAGGTCAAATCGAATAGCACATGATACAACTCTCTTAAACTGGTTCCTCTTCCTCCTGAGGCAGCGATTGGATTGGACTTATGCTCTGTCTTGGAGAAACGGTCAGCGTACAATTCTTGCATTTGAGAGTCCCACTGGCGGACTTCCGAATTGACCATGTTTGAAATCTTCAGTCCTGAAGCTCTACTTTGGTTGGAAATATGGAGGTTTCCCAATCTGACTTGGGTAATCGACAAGCCTTGTGGGCCGATTTCCCGCTCCAAAGCGGTGAATAAATTTCTCATTGTGTTCTGGAACACTGTTTCTGGGGCATGGTATGGCATATTGAGGGAACTGACAATATTAGGGTTGATTAAAATGGTTTTACTCCTCTGAGATCTTATTAAACTGATTAACCCAGAAGACAACAATGTGGTATACATGAGTATTCTTTCATTGATCTTATTCCATGTGCCCACACTGATATTTTCGACCGGACCAGCATGGAAGTAGAGGCTGGGAGTAAATATCACACTGGCCAATCTCAAGTTATGGGGCTCGGCACCTGGGAAGGGGACGACGGGAAGCTCTAATAGCTGTCTGAATTTAGACAATTGAGATTCCAAGCTGGTTGATTCACTCAAATTGAAGTAGTTGATATCGTCCGTGATCGGGTTTGACTCCACGAACTTTTGGTCTTTCTCGTCGAGAATAGTCAAGTACACTATGATGCCTCTTTTCTCGAAATCAAGGGCAATGAGTCGGGTCAACGGTTCTGTGGGCGAGCCGATGATCAAGGCCACATCGCTCCGTGCTCCATTGGCCAATTTTGGCGCCCTTCTCTTGTAACGCCGTTGCTCCTTAGCCTTAGCTCCACCATACACTTGGGTCCAGTAGTACCATCCTCCAGCCCCAAGCCCCAAGGTTAGTATTGATATAGACACTCGCTTGTGAGCCCAGATGTTGCCTTGGATGCGTTCTATCAACGACAACGAATCGACTTCTGTTATATCTTTAGATGATGCTGATGATCCGAAGGGGTTGAGCTGTGTCAACTGGTCAAGGTAGTGGGAACTGTTCAATTTGTCTTGTTGTGTAGTTACGAAATCGGTAGCTTCATTGTAGAAGTATCGAAGCGTCAGAAGAGTTGCTTGGACTGGTTCTGCCACCATTCTGTGAATCAGATACGTGATGGTGGAGATTTTAATTTGTGCGATTAAATGAGTGAGACAAATTAATGTGGCAAAATCAAGGACGAAATGATTGTGTAGAGGTTAAAAAAACACAAGGTTCCCCATGCCTGATACAGGGCGGGAAATAGATAACATTCCGGTACTCAGGGAGGCCATAGTATCTTAGAACCATCCATTTATTTTTTTTGTGGCACTTTTAATTTTTCTCTTTTTTATAATATTTTACATTTTTTAACATGATGTTCAAATTTGCAAGACTCCATTAGATCTTTGGACTGACAATTAGATTTTCAGTGATTATCGTATAAATGAGAATTTAGGTCCTATTCTAGTTGGAAAAGGGCCTGAAAAGACGATACTAGTAATTTAATGTAATTTAAATGGTTCAATTGACTGACAATTTGAGCCAAGATGGCGGATCATAGTGATGGCTCAGCATTCCATTCTCACAATAGAGTCATTTCAACTGAACTAAATTGGCTACACTTATTGCTTTATTAAATGCTGAAAAGGGAGATTCTAACCTCCGAAGTAGTGGGAGCAAAATCCTGCTAGATTGGTTAGAATTCGAATTCTTATTTCGAACCCATGACTGTTTTTGGATTTTGGGATCATGTTTTGACAGATACTGCAAGCGTACAAATATTTCTGCAGTTGTAACTATAGATATTTATTCTGGGAGATTTCCGAACAAGAAATGGTTTTGTGGTCTAGTAGGTTATGGCATCTGCTTAACACGCAGAACGTCCCCAGTTCGATCCTGGGCAAAATCATTTTTTTGGCTTGCGTCTGCTCCAATAGATGCTTGCATGGTTTCATATTGTTTTTAGTAAGGGCATCTCAACCAGAATTTTTCTTTGCAATGTTCGGGAAATTTTTTATTATTTTTAGCGAATGGAATTACCACACACCAACTTTACAAAATAGTCCCCAATTAGCTTTAGATATGGGTCCACCAAATACAACTAATGAAAGTAACTGAAGGTTCCGTTTCGTCTTACACTTCCTTTAAGTAAATCAAGGTAAATAAAACCCAAAAAAATAGTGAAGGATGCGAGGTTCGAACTCGCGCGGACAACCGTCCAACAGATCTTAAGTCTGCCGCCTTAGACCACTCGGCCAACCCTCCATTTTTAATACTCGTGATGAGCCTTATGTGATGACACCTATAACTTCAAACTGAGCTTGAATTTTATGAAAGTTTCCTTATTCCCTGTAATTGTATTTAGATAGACAAATTTCGGAGTTAAAGATTCAGCCACCTTCAAACTGCCATATATGTGTTACCAATTAATGTTTCGCAATATATTTCTTCGAATATGAAAGTTGTCCAATACTGTTTTAGTAATTTATGGTTTTGCGACTATGCTCATATACTCCATGTCATAGGAACTTGCCATCTCATACAATATTTTTAAAGCTAGTAGAAGTATAAAGAGATAAATGAATTACGGGCTAGGAGGTACTTTCTGAAGGAACGGGCTACTGAACACTTGCCATTGTGTACTGGTCAAAGTTCAAGACATTCTTGTTTCAAAGTTCTTACATTCTTTATAAGCTGACACAGGGGACCGGTTTTATGCATCGTAGATCGACCTACTAGCTCGATGACTTTCCAATTGTTCTTTTGTTCAGAAGTTGCACAAAAGCGAGACGAGATGATACTGTCAAAATTTGCGCCCTCATGAAATGCCGGTCTAGTATAGTGGTTAGTACAGTTCGTTGTGGCCGAACAAACCCAGGTTCGATTCCTGGGACCGGCAATATTTTTTTACATCTAAACTTCTATCATCTTCGAGTATTTGAACCCCTATAGGAGGCTTAGATTACATGGCTTCGTAAATCACTCAATTTCTTCGCATAGTCTGTTTGTATATATAAATAACTTATCTGATGAGAATAAAAAAGGAAAACCACCGAATACGTCGTTTGAAAATTAACTACTCCTTGTTAAAATTATGTGTACTGACAGCAACGAAAGCACCGTCATAAAGATTCTTAAGAATTTCATCATCTCGGTTGCCTACGGATGAAGGCGATACTTGGCTAGCCCCATCAAAGTCATACAGACAATTCTCATTTCTCTCAGAAGACAGTGTGGCCAAAGTTTCACCGATATCGTGTATTGGAGATGGAGGAGAATGATCTGTAGATGAGGTCAACCATTTCTCGGCCATGAAGTTATTTGTACGAGTTTCTTCGGTGGAACCAGAGCCATTCGAATTGTGTGACATGGACCGGTCAATGAAGGAGAAAACTGAATTGTTGGGGTTAGGATCATCGTTGGCTGCCTGAGCCCATGTGGAAGATAATGGCAACAGCAACACCACAAACATTACTGCTATGGTAAGTAAGATAGAATTTTGTAAGTTAGTGTAACGGTACTGAATAATCACTAGGATGGAAGGAATTATCATGGTTTGTGTGGCCGTAATAAATAACACGTGGAATCCGTCAAACTGCTTGAGGCCCAAGTATCTCCTGGTTTTGATGGCAAGTCCCAATTTGGTCAACAAAATAAGGCTGAATATATTTATGGAGGCTGCGAAAAGAATGTCTGGAACACAATTAATCCAAGTATCTCTCTGAGACTTTGGGATGGTAGCGTGAGTGAAAAGGCTGTGATACATTCTTGAGCTAATAACTATACTGTAGATATAGAACACCACCAGAGTGAGACCCAATATCCCCGCAAACCCAGTGAGAATGTACCCTAGTTTCTGGGTAGTTGGTGTTCTGAACACAGTGAAGACTTGATAAGTCATTGACGATTCAATGAGAAAAATAAGAATCACCTGCATCGCATTAGATGCCACGGTGACGGTGTAGCTATGGATTGCCGACTTAGCCACAAAACCCGTGAAGGCAAATGAAGGGGCCGAGAGTGGGCCCAAGAGGTACGCCAAAAAAGTGACATTTTTGAGGACCGAAGCCACCAAAGTGGCCATGTTGAGAAAGAACATAGGGGTCTTCTTCTTCTTGGCATTAATGATAATAAGAATAACAATGAGCACTCCACTGGCACCCACAGTACAAGCACGTACGATGGCCTTTTTGAGGGTGAGGATATTATAGGCATCAATGGCTCCAAAGGGCAACTGATAGAAAGAGTCACCAAGAGTATAGTTTAGCAACACCCATTTAGGGTCAACCGACTGGTACTGGACATCCATAGATACCAAAGGATGTAATAGCCGGTGAGATACAAATGGACACGGCCATATATATACTTTTGTACTTACATTAATCAAGTTGATAAGACTAAGATTTTGCATCAATTAAGTTTCCCAATTGGGACGAGGCAATGGAACAAGAGCGGATACCCACGACCACAATTCTAATCATACCCAGAGTGGACCCTTTGAGTCGATAAATGGGAGACACTGGCGAATATTAGTATAGATCGTGTAACAGATGATGCCCCCTCTGCTATAGGTGCTGCAGGAACTCATGGCTCTCCAAGACTATTAATTACTGGTAAATGGAAAGTATCAACTGGGGATTTCTAAGGATCGTAATGTGAAGAATCGAGGAATTTATAGCCCTCCAAAGGGTCCCAAAGGATAGCCATTAAACTAGACAAGGAAACCGTTGCTTTATTGCTTGTAGTTTAGATGGGAAGATGGCACACTTTCAACTATTTATTTCTTTGATTTTAGTGGGCGAGGGCCACATTACTATAGATAAATTGTTACGAATACACTAGCAGGGGACACAATACCGGAACGAGCAAGCCAAAGCGCTCCGGGCTCATCGGATAATGGGCAAGTCCTCCTAAAATATGATATGGCACATTTGTGCTACAGGAAGATGTTTTGAATGATTCCGGGCGAGGCACGGCCAAGGTGTAGTGGTGAAATGAAAAAAAAAACCAGCAGAAACTAGCACAACGGTCGTGAATGGTCCGTTAATCACTCCGGGTCCAAGATGAATCATACGATAGCTGTCATGGAGGCGCTTATCCCGTTAGGGAAATAGGCGGATATCACCGACAGCATTTCACTCCTTAGTGGTGGTAATAAGTCCGACAATGGCCCAACAATTGATAGTACAGGGTTAGCACTTGACAATACTCGCTAATGGTCTGGAGCAACTACAGTTTACTCCAGGTATTTGCAAGCTACAGAATGGGCCATATTCTTGCTAACAATAGAAAGAACCAAGGGAGTATGCATAACTTAACGTAGTAATGTGCAAAGTTACCCCAACCACCATACATACGATGTGGGGCTGCTCCAGACCTATGTTACAACTCCGAAACAAATTTTCGGCCGGTTCCGGTCAAGTTTTCGCTCAAACCAAATACGAATATCTGTGCACACATCAGATCTCCGTCAGGGTTTTTTTTTTTATAGTGCAAAATATTTTGTGGGGTAGGAAGTGGAGTAGGAAATGAAAATTTTATTCCCGAGAAATCCAAGTAAAAAATTTACCCTGTGAGGCTGCAAAGTGATCGGACTTATCAAGTGAGGTTGTTAGGCGGTCATAAAAGCCAGGAACGACGAGAGCCACCATTTTTTTAGCTGTACTACAAATTTAGCCAACGAAGTCATCGCTGCCAAATGAGCCGGTTTCACGTGATGGCCACTAATAGGGCGTTGGCACTAACGTCACCGTTATGAGCTGGAAATTTCTCCGGACAAACCCTCTATGGGTTACAGCCTACCGCATGGCACCGGCTTGGCACCTGCGGTATGTAGCTGCACCTTGAATTGAGTGGCTTCCCGATGGCGAAGATAAGTTTCCGGTTCGGGCGGGTTATGGAACGTAAAATGGTGCTCGAGGCTTCTCCAACAGGGAGACAGGGGTCACGATATGGGCCAATAGAGGCACCGGTCCACGCTCACACGCGGCCTTGAGAAACATGTGTCAGATATGATCCGTGATGGCATTTCGTTTCTTCACTGGAGAATATGTGGAACGTGCAAAATTAACGGAAAACGGAGGGCAGCGCGCGTCTGCTTCAGGGATTTGCAGAGGCCGCATATATTTCCGTTTGTTCTTTGAGAACGGCAAGATCGAAATAACAATGCGTGAAAATAACAGACCGTTGCGAGAGCGTTGAAAAGTGTCGAATCACTACGATGGGAGTATCAAAGCAGCGTAGCTATCCTAGTATGAAGCTTGCGAACCAGTTAGGAAAGGGATTCTTCGTTAACCGCGGTTCGATGTACCCACGCGGGCCAGTATGCGATACCACAATTTAACTATGGGTTTTGATGCAGGTGTCCCCAGGTGCGATGGATATTTCCCAGGTGAGACGCACTAATATTAGGCCAGAAATGCAAGTGAAACCGGATTATTGCGTGGGCCATTGCATCACGATATTGATCCGACACCTTGGAGCGCTAGTTTATCCCGATATGGCCACTACATATGCATTCAAGCACCCCAGCCACAGAGCATTTTATTGTCAATGTCTGGGAATAAAAGAACTCGAACCGTTGGGAGCGTGACTTTTAATGGTTTTGTCCAATAGTAGCGTTAGCCGAAAGCCCCAAGAGCGTCATGTTGGCAACTATACCCGCATATGCAGGCGTGGACTATAGGTGAGTCGATTCATGTAAGCAGTCAAGGAGTCCGCAGGAACTTCGCAGGTTAAATTTCATGATGGGGTTGACATTGCCAACCTTCAGCAGCATAGTAAACCCAGTTTATGTTCCCCTCTCGCTGTCAAAGGTTAATGACGATGTTGACAACCGGGGCTATTAGAACAATCCTTAATTGAAATCTCTCCACCTCGGTGTTTACAGGTTAGGTCTCACCGCAAAAAGCAAAAAAGAAACCCCAAATCAAAAAAGTACTACAACGTGCAGGTGATGCGCCTTTTTGCGCAACACTTTTGTAAGCTGCATTGTTTTTGGTGCGTGCAGGAGCCCCTCTTATTGTGAATCTCTAACGTTATTCGTTACTACCCCCGCCATAATTCTGACAATTATATATGGAGCGGATTTGGCATTTTTGTCATGGCTATCGAATTTTGGTCCTCCACCAAACTCATTTTTACATTTCACTACAACATATATACGGAGGTAAATGATGAGTACGGCCAGCCCCTTGTCGGGTCCGTCGTCCACAATATTAAACTATAGGCTTACCAAGCACCAGACGGTTCATTTGATACCCACACTAGATGAATTACTTTCGGAAGACAAATCTGCAGACAACTACTACACCAGAGAAAACTTCATGAATTATCTAGCCAGCATACATTGCTTGGAAAACGTGGAATTTGTAATGGAGCTCAACCGGTTTCTCCTGGAGCCAAATTGCAAAGACTGGCAACAGATATATCAGTTATTTTTGGCACCAGACTCCCAAAACGAAATCAACTTGCCCCATGATATCAGGAGGGAGCTTGAGCCCCAACAGTATCCCAGCATTCTGACGGTTATCCGGTGCAAACGAGTACTTTATGATGATATACTTTATAACTTATACAACGAGTTCATACGACACGTTAAGGCACAGGTTGCATCACAACAATTGGCGTCGCTGGCGTCGCCTCCATCTGTGGTGTACCGCAGAAAATCCGAGATAATTCTGCCTGATTCTATTACTGCAGACCCCAAGCGGAGCCACAGCACCACTGGTGAATATTACAAAGAGGATAGCACTGCCCCAGATAATATTGTCTGCACCAACAGTTTTTCGCGCAACAACAGTGCATCTAGTGGCTCCAACCATAATTCTGCTTCTAATTCCAGCAGCAGAGGCTCATCCATCGGGCTGATTATGGATACATTTAAGACGAATGTCGACTACATCAAACTAAAGAATGTCCGCAAGTTTAAATTTAGGAGATTCAGTAATGACGGTTAACGATTATTTAATTTTATAGACATCATAGACAATATAGAGATAGTGTTATCAGCATTATCTATATTTAATTCTTACTTGCAGCTGGGGATAGTGGCTTTATCTGCGTCATGCGCGACTTTGCCCGTTAGATTAAAGATTAGCAGGAATACGACACGTTTTCCGCGTAAACGCACATGTAAGTACCTGAATGAGACTGTTCTGACGGGATCTGCTGGATATTTTGAAGCGTGTTTGCGTATTCTTACCTTACCTACTATATTTGTGCCTAGCAACCTGCAAATTCTGTCAAGAATTATTTCAGGAGGGGATCCACAATTGATCACACCAAACGTTACAGATAATAAATTTCAACCGTTTCGTCCGGGCTGCAAACAAAGGGGAGGGGAGCCCCCAGCCATTTCTTCAACAGGCAATCACACCAGAGTTCAGGTGGGGTTCGGTATAGATACCTGCGCGGGGTTGCAAGGGTCAATACCCCAGATTGTTGTTGTTTTCAGCACTCACCACTGTCAGTGTCAGTACCCCTGCGCGACCCTTCTAGCTTCCCCACAACAGCAAGGATTAGAGGACTGGGGCTCTTATCTTTGAATGTATGCAATTACATGTGCGTCAGTGCGTCTACCAAACCCTAACGGTTATGCAACTGACCTGGAACCCGTTTGTTCCGTCTACTGCAAGAACGTCATGCCCTTCAATGTATGCAGAGGCTGGGCTGCTTCTGTACTTGGCTGCTTGGCTGCTTGGCTGCTTGCACCACCTGCAACGTGCGCGAGGTCGGAGGTCCGTGTCACGTGACAGGTCATGCGCTCCGCTACTCACGCTACAACTAGCATTGCCAGAGCCCCCTACACCTTAAACCCTGAGTATCTATCCCAATTCACCATCTATCATGTCTCAACAGTATCAGGCCTTGGCTTCGGAGCCTCCAGCGGAGCCTCCTTCCTACGACACTCCAAGAGTGGCCGGCGACAACATCCCGGACGACTTTAAGTACTCCGTGGACGTGGCCTCATGTGAGCTTCCCATAAGACAGATGTTTGTGAGGAAAGTGTATGCTTTGCTTACGGTACAAATCCTTGCTACATTTGTGGTGGGGCTCGTCGTCAGATCCTCTGACTCTATCCAGTCCTGGTGTCTCAATAACCCGTGGCTTTTAATTGTGTCGTTTGTGGGTGCAATTGGTACCCTCATCGCGGTCCACTTCAAGGCCCGGTCTTATCCTACCAATCTTGTGTTACTCGGGTTGTTCACATTGTGTGAAGCGTATAGTCTCGGGGTAGCGTGCTCCTTGGTCGAATCGGAGGTGTTGATCCAGGCCCTCACCCTCACGTTGTTCATCTTTATTGGTCTCACTGCATTTGCCTTCCAAACCAAATATGATTTTACCTCGTGGCAAGGCGTGTTGGGAATGGCAGTGTGGGGCCTCATTGGCTGGTCCTTCATTCTGATCTTCTTCCCTGGGCAATCCAAAACCATGGAATTGGTGTACTCGCTCATTGGTGCATTTGTGTTCAGCGCCTACATTGTGGTGGACACCCAATTGATCATGAAAACCGTCCATTTGGACGACGAGGTCATCGCTACTATCAGGCTCTACTTGGATGTCGTCAACTTGTTCTTGTTCATCTTGAGATTGTTACAAAGTAGAAACGACTAGACTACTCATTAAGTGAGGGAGGTTCTATCCATTGCTCGCTCTCCTCATCTTCCTCACATTCCTCAAGGATAAAGTACTCTGGATCGGTAACACAGGCTGTCTCAATATGGTGACCCATCTGCAAATACGACGGATGACGCTCGATGTATTCATCGCACACGATTTCAGATTTTCTGAATCCCGTATTGATAGTTACGTTTCGTTCTTTGAGGCCCACAATTTCCATCGTACAGTTCTTGGCTTGAAACTGAAGCTCCCCGTATGCGGGAATATTGCAACTAATAGAACCACCGTTACTGATACCGTAACTGATTCCGGCGGTCCAGGTGGGGTTGAACAGCCCAATTAAGCTTACGGTGAACGAAATCGCTTTGCTGACGGTCTGGGTAACATCAGAGGACCATGACTGTGTGTACTCAGCGGTTCCGTTGACTTCATTTCTGCGGATCGGACCCAAAGCAATCCAGTTCGGGTGCCATATTATGTGTTCTGCTTCGGCAAAACTCACCTGGGTAAAATGGGAAGATTTAGGTAGGGTGAAATTATTACCGTGTTGGGGTAATGGCTCATAATTGCCGTCATCTGCCATTTCCAACAATTCATTACTGATAATAACAGACTTTGTCAGATTGATAAGGATGATATGGGTAGACATTAGGATCTCTGGAGTCAACTCGGATTCGCAGTCTATCTGTGGAATACTGTTCTTTGAGTCCAAGAGTACCTGTGCCAATATGCTTGATTTCCTTGACTGGTTCCATGGACTAATGGCTTGCCTGTACGATGCCTGGTCACTAGCAAGGACAAATACGATTGTTGATAAAGTAGCAATAATATTAATCCAAATCATGTTCTATAGAGAAGTATAATTTGAATGTATTTTTTGGACAAAATGGAGTGCTTTTAAATTGAAATTAGCATGGTAATCTTAAGCGGAACATATAAACTTAAAAGAAATTTTAATGAAGCTATCTGTAATTTTGAAGCAGGACATTGATGCTAAGGTTGCACAAGATTTCACTTACGCCAATATTGTAGGGACGTTAATTAATTCTATAAGCAATTTTTATCAATACAATCGTTAAGCTGATGGCAGTACGAACGAGCTTCAATACACGTATCTGAAGGCTCTGTTTTCGATGTCGGTCAAGTCTAAGAATTCGTGGTTCTTAGGCATTTCCACAGGAGTTTCCTGGTCTCTCTTTTTATTTTCTCTCCTGGCCAAATATCCCACAAAGAACGTAAGCGGAATACAAACCACCTGAGTCACCAAGATGGTGATTTTGGCAGGAATATAGGCCGGAGCGGAGTTGGCTTGGAATAATTGTGGTCCAATAATACATGCGATGGAAAATGCAATTAACATCATTGCACTTCTGAAGAACTTCTTACTGGTACCAGCAGTGTTTGCACTAATCCAAGCGTAGATCAAGGTAATACACGAAGATCCACTATAGATCAAATAAAGACCCACCAAATTGGCAAATTTGTTTGCCTTGAAATTTGTGGCTAACAACACAATAGCACCAACAACAGAAGGAATAAACATCGACACCATAACGTAGGTATAATGACCGAAGCGGGCCACCAACTGGGTAGCACAACCAATGATAATAATAATCAAGGTCCCCACAGGCAACTGAAGCAACGCCGATTGGTAGGGATCAAATCCAAACGAAAGAGTGACAGTGACACTAAATGTCCCCAAACATCCGGTGACAATTTGGGACACGAGCGTCAACAAGAAGAAAGCCCAGGTCAATTTGTCTTTGAACAATAACTCGATTACTTGGTGCTTTTTGAACTTTTTAGTGATAGTACCGGTTTGGTTGGCCCGAACTTTGTTCAACACCCAGGCCTTTTCATCCTCAGTCAAAAATGCAGCTTTGGTGACACTATCGGGCAAGTAGAACGCCACAAACACCCCAAAAATGGCCGTGATAATGCCAATGAACAAAAACAAGATTTGCCATGACATAAGTCGAGTGCTATGGACATGAAGAAATCCGAACGAGAGCAATCCCCCAACAATGGTGGCAGCACCAGCCATAACTGACCACACCCCCATTCTGCTAGCTTGTTGCGGCTTAGTGTAGTACATTCCACTGATGAAAATCAATCCAATGGCCGAGGAGGACTCGAAGATCCCAAGTAACGTTCTGACTATCATCAACGAAGCATAACTATGGCATGCGGCATGGCAAGAAACCACCACCCCCCAGGCAAAAATGAAAATTCCCAAGGTTTTGGACATCGGATACCGTTGCATCAAGTACGACACCAACGGCTCGCCAAAGATATAGGCGGCGTAGAAAATGGTGGACAAATTGGCGAACTCGTTACCCTTCAAGTTCTCTTTAATTCCCATACTGGCAGCGTAGTTGAGGAGCGACTTGTCCAAGAACTGAAGAAAGTAAATGGCACATAACAACGTCAAGATCCGCAAATCGAGCTTTCTCAACACCCTGGAAGAATCGATTTCTTGGTGGGTTTCGGTTCCCTTTTCCTTGACGAATCTGAACGCATCGTCGTATTGCTGGAGGTCAGTTGAGTCGACTTCTGCGGTACCAGTGGTGGCAGAAAGCGACTTTTCAAGATCAGACATAGCTTGGGTGGAAGTGGAAGTGGTGTCTGGTCGGACCCTTGCTGTCCTAGATTTTATAACCCCACCACATTAGATCAATTCGATCTCTTCGCTATTGGATTGGGACCCTATGCACATACACTTCCATGCGCTTACATGGCCGCAAAATTGACTGCGAAAACCGTTGCGCAACCACCGCTTCAGGACTACAGTGACCCGACATTCGGGTTGGAAGTTTCGAGTGCATTTCGAACTTCAGGTACAGAGGTGGTGGCAATGGAATATGGACCCTGAGTCTTGAAACCTGAGCCAATTTCACCCCACAGTACTCAGTCGGTTAATGTTGTTGCGTAGGAGGAAAATAATGAAACGGTTATGGGAATGGCTGAGGAATAGCCGGGGTCGCAAAAATTCCAGCTGAGGGCGTCGAATGCAGCAATTGATGGATAATGTAACATGATTTGGAGCTGGTGAGACTGGTGGATCGATTGTGGAAAGGTTCCATACATTCTCGCTGGTAAGTTGCACTTGCAACGGCCAACCATTGCGTAGATCACGTTTAATATTCTGCGAACCTTACAGGTGACGGAAAAATATCTGTAGAACTTCTCATGATTGCAGAACGTACATAGTGAATTGCAAAAATATTGAGTCCTTGCAGTGAGGAAATTATTTTATTGCGTGAACCACAACTAATGTAATGTCCCGGGGTCTGTGGTAACCCCGGTGTTCCCAGCAGACCTCGGACAACCCGTACGAGTCAAAATCAGTAACATGGCAAGCGGTGGCGACGGTTCTGCCGGGATCGAGTCGTTTCTGTATGGCTCCTTTTGGGTAGCGTATATTCGTGTAAGCGAACACGAGGATCTTGTATGCTCAGAAGCCATATGACGTGCATGCTTGACCAATCTTTCTTGTAATGGAATACTGTTATCTGGGTTGGTAACCGTCCATGCGTAATGCATAAATTGGGATCACCCACAAAACTAACTTTGCATTACACAATTAAAAAAAATTCCGTATACGCACATATCATATGTGGTATCATTCTTTTATTTTATTGCAGAAGTGAGCCTTACTCAACGGATTATTAACCTGTAGAATGATTGAGTTTAAAATAACTCCTGGTGCATGGGCTGTCCTGCATCCAGCCCGATACAACGTTGGATTCTTGGGGTCACAATAAGCGGAAATTGAACGATTTTAGGCTGAATAGTTTCGTCTGTCTCAGGACAAATCTAAGATGGCGAAATCCAGGTTTAAAGTTACAGGGCTGAAGTAAAATGAATCTGTACCGTTCGATGCACCCAAGATACAGCCCCCTTTCCGATGCTGTAATTAGGCTTCACACTTGATCTATTCTTTACCAGCCACTGTCGGGGCGAACCATGCCTAACTAGGAGGTTGCAGCAATAGTAAAGTCGGCTAAAATAGACCTAGAAATTAGTGTCGTTAACATAGAGTAGAAATGGCTCAAAATCAAATTAGAGTTTTAGGCAAACACCGGTTCACCAGCACCATCAAAAGATTCAGTGACGGGTTGGAAATTTCAGAATCTACGATATTGTTGTATCCTCTGGAATGAACAGAATTCCAATTGCTTTTTCTAGTCGAGTTGCAAATGGCTCGACCAGCACCCCTTTACCATCATTCCAATGGCCCTGGCAACAGATGAAATTCAGGGAAGATGTAACTGGTGTAACTTGCATGTAACGGCATTTTAGAACTGCGCATATTACTCTGCCAGCTGACTTCGACCCGTCAAGAGCATGAGCTAACGAGATATGAGTAGGTGCCATTTTGCGGTCTTGCTGTGGAGACCGGATAATACCATGGCTTTCGTAGTGTGATTATATTATGTGACATGCCAACGCAGCACTTTAGAGGGGCTACAGAGGTTTCTGAATGACATTGGAATTCATGAAACACCACAACGGTGGGTAATTCAAAAAACGGGGAGGTTGAAACATCGCGATACTCGCAAATTCTACAGACCACGCATATCCGGACTAACGGTTGTAGTTGGAAGTATCGCTTGTTAGTTCCCTGTTGGGAACGATTCCTTCAGTTCTGAGTGATGGTTAATAGAAATCAGAAATTATACTTTGGCATCGGTATCTGGTGTTAAACCTTCCTATGCGTGGGCTCCTATTTTGGGCCATAAATCTTGGCAACTACGTTCTATTATTTAGCACAATCTGCTTTCCGATCAACTAATTGTATGACATCTATGGTGCCAGAACTAAAATAGTTAAAATTACGCCGCACTCCCGCATGCCGGGACTGCATACACCCCCAGGTAGTGATGCAAGGACGATGTACAATATGCAAAACCAGCAGAAAATTAATTACACCAAACACGACATGGTGCATTAGGTGAGTTTCTCGAGAATTACATTTTCCCTTACAAAATAGGCAGGTCACGATGGGACGCCAGAACTAGCCGACGCCAGAACTGGCCTCTTTCAACCCTCTTTTCCCCGGTATCTCGTAATCATCTTCCCGTTCGGGCCCCTGGATGCCCCATCCATCGACGGCTAACGCGGCCCCTCCGGCCACCTCCCAATTCTGCTGGCCAGGTGCAGGATTTTTGTCTGGTGTTGGGTATATGCACCCGAAACTTTTGATCGCCCTTTTTGCCAAGACATCTCCACAACTTACGATCTAACAATAAAGGCAACCTGTCATTTTTCTCGCTAATTGTTCGAGCACAGGGCCCCGTTGCGGCTTAGTCTCAGCCGTGTAGATGCAACTTTTGGCCATGTTTTTTTCCTTGGAATGGAAGTTTGGTTAACCAATGTCATCAACGTCGCCAACATATTTTCACGTGGGAACAACACAGGGAAATACCCGCGGGGAAACACCTAAATAGCTCAGTAGGTGGCGGGTGAGGCTAGGGGACTCAACCGCACCGGTTCCGGCGGCCACGACATGCATATGGAGGTGCATAATGCTAGCAGGGAAATTGCAGGTAATTGACCCACCTTCGCCGTTGGTCGGTTTGCGGCAATCTGCAAAAGAACTAAGCGGTGAAACCAAAACACTTGGATGACTTTGAGGTGTGCTTGATTCGACGACGAGGTTTTGCCGCCGTAGCCGAGCGAATAATAGCCTCGACCCCTACGCTCCAGCCCATATCTGCAGATCTATCCCCAGTCATGCACCGCTGTCGATAAAAATAACTAAATGTAGTGGCTTATAATACGATATATGAGGGCGTTGTTATGAGAAAATATTTTTAATGCATGTTGGGTAATGCCCTTCGTGCCTAACATTGACCCAGCATGTAGGTTGGAAACTATCCTCTCATATGTGACAGATTCTACCTTTTAGGAAAAACTTCAATTTGCGATAGTTGTTTTTGTGCCCATCTGTTTATTTTTTGCATTCCCTTTGACCCTCCGTCATTACGTACCTAGACGTATGTCTAGATAATTTCTACCCCGTAAGCTGCACCAATTACTACTATATATACTTGGATGGATGCCCATATATAAATGGACAACTTTCCTTCTTGTTAGCCCTCCGGTTCATTCTTCCTCTACCACAATCGGTCTTTTAATGGCCTTCAATTATTTCCATACCATCTTCCTTTAGTGGCAGTGCTTTCATTATGACCTCTGAATTTCTACCTGAATACTTCAACGGCTCTGCTGGATCTTCGGCATCGTCCACAAACTCTTATCCTTTCCTTGAGTCCAAACAATTACCTTCCATATATGTCCCTTCGCATCTCACCACCGCTGCTGGTTCCAAGCAGCATCATTTGTCTCCCCAAATACAGCCTTCAATTCTAAACCTGGGAGTGCCGTCGACGTCAATCATGCCCATCTCCTCCTCCCAATGTTCACCATATCCCACCACCGATTATTCGTACTCGCTTTATTATAACACCAGCGGTACTCCTTCTAATCCTCCCAGCTCCTCCAGCTCTGCATCTTCAACCTTCTCCAATAGCGCCATGGGTAATGGTCAACGACTCTATTCTATGGGTTATCCCCCGGCTACAAGCACCACTCCTTCTCAGCCCTACCCCCAGAACACGGCGCCTCCTCCATTGTCGTACCCTCAGTACTCCAACTATGTCACATCATCCACGCCGGTCTCTGGCATGGTGTACAGCCATCCAATGATGTACAATGGGGCGCCCCAGGTCCCAATGGAACCCGCCCACAAGATGACCGGTTCTGGAAGCTCTCCTGGTGTCCGCAATGACAGCCCTTCATCCGACACCTATAATCATCCCTTCCAAAGCGCCCGTACGGGCAATATCGACTACTCGTCGCTTGTATCCTACACAATTTCTCCGTCTCTCAAGAGGAAAAGAAGAAAGGCTAAGTCTCCTGCGGACGAAATTCCGGTGGATATAGATCCCAAGACAGCCTCCAACTTGTTTCCGTGCCAGGTGTGTAATAAGGTGTTCCGCAAGCTGTTCAATTTAAAATCTCATATGAGAATCCACTACTCTGATAAACCATTCCAATGCTCTAAATGTCCTAAGAGGTTTGCCAGATCTCACGATAAAAAGAGGCATGAGCTTCTACACGAAGGAGTCAAAAAGTTCAAGTGTGAGGGCTACTTGAAAGATGGTGTTACCAAGTGGGGGTGCGGCAAGAAATTTGCCAGATCCGATGCATTATCCCGTCATTTTAGAACGGAAACTGGTTGGGTCTGTATTCGCCCGTTGATGGAAGAGCCTAAAACTCTCACCAAGGATTCTGATTATCCTGTAACGGACCCAATCCCACCAAATGGAACAATTTCCAACATGCACAATAATCGGGAAGCTCCCCAAGGGGTAGATACCACCAATGCCGTCAAAGATGACGGGAGTTACATCTACAACTCCAATTTTATAAGGCGGTTAATACAGAGCAAGTGAATGGAATGTCCTTGCGAATCAGACAAGAGTTGACTAGTGATCTAGACTGTTCTATTTTCACTTGCTTCGTCATCATGAGTAAACAGGTCCTTGTTCAACCGATCTTAATATTTTTTATCTTGTTCATTTTTTTCCTTTTATTTTTTCAGATTATTTTTTTGATTGCTCTAACTCGTATTTTTTTTTTGGTTTGATTTTGTTTGATTTCCTCTCAGGTGTTCCGTTTTGGTGCTTCACTCCGGTATAGATAGCTGCACTCTAGAATTGCTCTCTTCTTCATTTCTTTATTCAGTATCTCGTTATTTGAATATACATGATTAAGACTTACATAATATTGTCGTATTTCTAAACCCATGCAAAATATTGAAAAAGTGACCCCATTTGCCTGATTTCGAGTGTTTATTATAGTATCTTTGGAGTGACGATTAATATCTGTTAATTCGTGCATAAGTTGCACTGTGGGTGATATTTTATATTCCGGTTGCTTGCTCACGTTTGTGCTTCCTTTAAAAAAGTGTCCACATACATTGAATTGTTGGTAGATCAATCTGCTGATTAGTCCAGGAGGTTTCGGTTGTGCTAGATGAATTTGTTTTCATTTGTGACTCCTTGATCGTTGGTTGGCTTTGGTAGTAACGCAGTTGGTGCTGGTTCTTGTATTTCTAGTGGTTAAGGGGTAAAGATCACAAAATGCACATACACAATACACACACATTTCCATAAAATTCACAGAAATTCACTAAATGTACAGAATAAGGAAATCGAAAAGGAGAGGACTATACCCGACAGCCGTGTGGAATTTCAATGTCTTGTCTTAAGAGGGTCTGCTACACTGATATGTTTCCAGTGTGCTTTGGCCGGATTATCGTTCTCCTTATAATCTGGGGACCGCAATGGATTTAACAAAGGACTCGTATACTTGGGGAATAGCTCTTGCGTCGTTCTGTACGTCATAGGACGACCAAGTAGTGGACAGGCCAACGAAAAGAGCTGCTTGACCAATTGACATATTCCCTCCATGCTCTGGATACTGGAGGGTCGTTGCGGTACAAGTACTGGTATGAATTTTGCACCCATGCCCACGTGACCCTGGAACCTTCTGGAAAATTTTTCGACCACCCGCAGTCCCCCATATAAAACCAACCCCAACCGCTTGAACCAACCCCAGCCAAAGCCGCAATGTTGAGATCCACCCGCCCATCAATCAGCAGATCATTTGTCCGTCACTTATCCCACAAGGAATTAAAGTTCGGTGTCGAAGGCAGAGCCGCCCTCTTGAAGGGTGTCAACACCTTGGCCGATGCCGTATCCGTGACATTGGGTCCTAAAGGTCGTAACGTTTTAATTGAACAACCATTCGGTCCACCAAAGATCACCAAGGATGGTGTCACCGTGGCCAAGTCCATCACCTTGCAAGACAAGTTCGAGGACTTGGGTGCCAAGTTGTTGCAAGAAGTTGCTTCCAAGACCAACGAGAGTGCCGGTGACGGTACCACTTCCGCCACCGTTCTTGGTAGATCCATTTTCACCGAATCGGTCAAGAACGTGGCTGCTGGATGCAACCCAATGGACTTAAGAAGAGGATCCCAAGCCGCCGTGGAAGCCGTGGTCAATTACTTGCAACAAAACAAGAAGGAAATCACCACTTCGGAAGAAATCGCCCAGGTGGCCACCATCTCCGCCAACGGTGACCTGCACATCGGTAACTTGTTAGCTTCCGCCATGGAAAAGGTTGGTAAGGAAGGTGTCATCACTGTCAAGGAAGGAAAGACCTTGGAAGACGAATTGGAAGTCACCGAAGGTATGAAGTTTGACCGTGGTTTCATTTCCCCTTACTTTATCACCAACACTAAGTCTGGCAAGGTTGAGTTCGAAAACCCTTTGATCTTGTTGTCGGAAAAGAAGATCTCTTCCATCCAAGACATCTTGCCATCCTTGGAATTGTCCAACCAGTCCAGAAGACCTTTGTTGATCCTCGCTGAAGACATTGACGGTGAAGCTTTGGCCGCTTGTATCTTAAACAAGTTGAGAGGTCAAGTCCAAGTTTGTGCCGTCAAGGCTCCAGGCTTTGGTGACAACAGAAAGAACACCTTGGGTGATATTGCTATCCTCACTGGCGGTACTGTTTTCACTGAAGAATTGGACATCAAGCCAGAAAATGCCACTGTCGAATTGTTGGGTTCTGCTGGCTCCATTTCCATCTCTAAGGAAGACACCGTCATTTTGAATGGTGAAGGTCTTAAGGATAACATTCAAACCAGATGTGAACAAATCAGAACCACCATCGACGATGCTGCCACTACCGAGTACGAAAAGGAAAAGTTGCAAGAAAGATTGGCCAAGTTGTCCGGTGGTGTTGCCGTGGTCAAGGTCGGAGGCTCCTCTGAAGTCGAAGTTGGTGAAAAGAAGGATCGTTACGACGATGCCTTGAACGCTACTAGAGCTGCCGTTCAAGAAGGTATCTTACCAGGTGGTGGTACTGCTTTGATCAAGGCTTCCACCATCTTGGATGAAGTCAAGAAGAACGCTGAAAACTTCGACCAAAAGTTGGGTGTTGAAATCATCAAGTCCGCTATCACGAAGCCTGCCAGAAGAATCATTGAAAATGCTGGTGAAGAAGATGCCGTTATCGTGGGTAAGGTTATTGAAAACACCGACTTCAACTATGGTTATGATTCTGCCAAGGGTGTCTTTACCGACATGATCGCTGCTGGTATTATCGATCCATTCAAGGTTGTCAAGAACGGTTTGGTTGACGCCAGCGGTGTAGCCTCGTTGTTGGCTACTACCGAATGTGCCATTGTTGATGCTCCAGAACCTAAATCTGGTGCTCCAGCTGCTCCTGCCGGTGGTATGGGTGGCATGGGCGGTGGTATGCCAGGTATGTTCTAGAATCTCCAACCCGATTCATAATATTATTGCCCATCAGTGTACATAGTAATATAGGGCAGAAATTCATAAACATTTGAGAAACAAGTTGTAGAGATTTTAGACCAAAGAGGACGCCCGTATACCGAAGTCAATTTCTTCGATGTAGGACCGTGATGATGGGGACATCGTGTACTGCATATAATCTGATGTCAAATATCCATCTTGAACTGATTCCATTTCACCATGTTTGAAGAAGTGACATTTCCCCATGAATCGCAGAAGAGCAAGATCAAGAAGGTCGAGAGGGTTGTGCTGAAGCTTCTCCTCCAGCGGAAATATACAGAGCTCTGTAAATTAAAGGTATTGACCCCTAACCAGCGCAAAGTGTTACGATGCTCTAAAAATAAGAACCGGGTTCTCCAGCTTATACGACGGGAGATGAATTCGCGACCTAAGCCAGAAGAGACCTATGAAATCTGGCACGAGTTTCCCAACCTTAACGAGAATTTAAGGCAAGTAAAGAAAGAACTAACTGGTAAAGACCTTGCGCTTCACATCATCAACGAAATACAAAAGGATGATGAAGAAAGAAGTCGCCTTGACGACGACGATAACGAGGACGACGATGAGGAGGCTTTGCATTTGCTTGAAAAATTTACGAACGGATACGACACTTCTTCGTCTTGGACCAAAAAACAATTCATCGTGAGAGCAAATGGTCTTGAGTCCAGGCCGCTCGAGCATTATCGGCCATCCGAATTCTATCCTCGGTACCATGTCAACAATTTAAAGACACTATTGCATTTGAGTATCCTCAGGAGAAACTGGGATTCTGCTTACAAAACCTTTTGCATTCTAATACGATTTCCTATGGTGGATTTACGTTCAATATGGCCCTTAGGAGTGGAAATTCTTCGACAACAAAGGGTCATCAATGGCTCAGAGACACCTACTGTGTACCGGGACGAAAAGTTCTTCGAATGGCTCTCGTCGTATTATGTCATTACCAACTTGAATGCAGCCTTCAATAAGGGAACCTCAAGAAATATGGCGGCGCCAATCTGGAGGGCAGGATCGCGGATGAGGGCCCCAGTATATTCTGTTAGCTTATTGTGGTCTCTTGCAATTCGAGGCGACTATGATGGCCTCAAAGCAAAATTGGACGAGTTGATTTTGGTGCCTCCTTTCAGTACCGAAGGGGTATGCTATTTTTTGATGGCATTAAGCTACCTTTTAGAGACCGTAGATCGGATTAACAAAAATGGTAAGCAAGAGCGCCAGACAGTGGTGACAAACTCCCATGTGATGCAATCGAATTTAGAAAAATGTGAGGCGTTGGGGTTCCAGTATCCCAAGAACTATATCCAGAAACAGATCAATAGCCTCTTGGAATATGTGGGCGCCACAGAGCGTATAAGTTTGGCCGCCTTGGAGTTATCGGACTCTGAAATTGAAGAGGAAGTTGCAAAAGTCTCGGATTCTACGCCGGTTCAATCGTCCACAGTATCTCCCGAACAATCTCCTCAATATCTGTCCCCACCAGCGTCACCGGTGGACGGTGAAAACACAAATGAACAGATGAATTTTGATTTCGACTTTGACTAAAGGACTACAAGTATATATAGATAGATGCATAGAGTCGTAAATTTGGGTATAATGTAAAGAGTGTTCTATGGAGCAGGACGAATTAAAGTCAACTCACCATTTGGCTGTCTCTGCTTGATACGTAATGTTCCTTGGGTGTGACTGGAAAAGTTCACCGTGTATTCGTTTTGACTTCTGGCGCCAACATTGTCGGACGAGGTATTCTCAGGTCTTTCAATTGGCAAAATAATCCAGTTGGGAGGTAAAATGGCGGTAGACGGAAGTCTTATAGTTTGGTATGTTCCTTCCTCAGTCGGTACATTTACAGATAAGTTTTCCCTGGGTAAATTTGATGGCGCACCTTCAATTTCGGACAGTATGGTGTTTCTCGAACCACCCCCAACTGCTTCTATCTCTGCTTCGGCCGCTTGAAACTCAGCTTGGATATCATCCAGACTCCCAGGCTGAGATCTCTGATCTCTTCTTTGTATTAAATTTGTGAATTCTTCTAATCTCCTCTCTAATTCTTCAATGGGATGGTTGAATGGAGGGTCAATATTGACAGGTGCTTGGGTGGGTTCCTGTGTTGGAGTTGCTAGTGGGATAGGGGCATCTCTAGGAGCAGCAGCCCCGTTCTGATTTTCGGTCATTGCGGTTCGAGCACTTTCTTCGGCCGGCACCAGGGCCTGGAAAACTTTTCTTCTGCATAGCGGACAACTGTCCGATCTTTCTAACCATTCTTTCAAGCACCCCATATGGAGAATATGGTCACAGCTCAATTTTTTGGGACACTTTCTTGATGGTAATTGTTTGTTGAAATGCTCCTGATATGTTTCTGGGGCATGCATGTCGTCACGACAAATTATACAAAGGTTATCCGATTTATCCAATTCTTCCTGGGTTGCAGTCGGTAACTGAGTGTCCAATCTTTTTGAAGATTCTATGAATGCCAAAAGCTGTTTAATTTCTGTGTAAGTCAGCCTCAAAGACGAATACGTACCTTGAAGCATCGACAAAGGCATGGATAATTCCGAGTGGAATGTCAAAAGATAGATAAAAGAAAGGTATGAAAGACCCTTTAATGAAGCAGATGCTATATCAATTCCCTTGGTAAAATAAGGCTTGTTTTCCCAAACTCGCTGTCCAACATCATCGTCATCGTCTTCAACATCGTAATCAAGCACATTAGGCTCGTCACTGTGGGATGATCTGAAAAACACAAGTTCCGCAATATTGATCAACAATTTGCAAAAGTAGGTGAGTGCATCAAGACCTTGGATGGCGTACTGGAATCCAAAGAGCAAGCATGTGACCGAGTTGATACCTTGGATGATATCATACATCAAGAATTTGGCGAGTGCAAAATCTATCACCACGAAGAAAAAGTTGAGCCAGAAATTGAGATTGGTCAAGAACTTCATCAACACGGTGAATTTGGTACCAGTAGCGTCGTTTGTGATCTTCATGCTGATAAAATCCAATCGGTCGGTCAAGATAATGTGAAATATCTTGAAACTGATGGCCATGGCCAGAAGGAAGATTGTCAATAGGTGGTTGTTGTCATTGGTAACGAAATTGAAGAACAAGTTGAATGCAAATATCGGCAACTTTTCAAAGAGATGTTCCGCCTCAATCAACCGAAGTTCACCAAATAGTACCACTTGGAGTAATTTGTCCATTCCAGCGAACATACACACAATAAAATTGATAAGGATCCCCAAATTGATCCCATCAGTTATCTCGATGAGGAATGCATTGAAGTTGACGGCATTACCAAGCGAAGTCTCGACCGCCCAAGCCATAAGGCCGGCCGATAGGGCAGAGTAAGCCACAAAGTAGCCCACGGTTTTTGATACCATAAAGGGAGCAACAAATGGAGGCCACTGCTAAGGACTAACGATAAATTGGATCCTGTGGGACAGGATCAGTTACGAGGATGGATCAGTGTGTTGTTACAATTTCACAGAAACTTAAGGAGTTTATGGTTAGGTGTTCATGAGGTCATAGCCTGTATATAATGTACTGCATATAAACCATAGACTGGGAATCACCACCAAATAAGCATAATTGAAGAAGAACAAGAAACGATGGGTCGGTCTACGGCCGGTAAGGAGACCACAACAGGTGGTGGATAGTCTGACACAAATCTAGGACATTGGGACTTCTTGTGTTCATTGTTCATATCATAACTTCATTTATTTGTAAAACTTTATACTCTATCTATAGTCCGAGTCGGCTCTGGGAATCGCTACGAATAGCAAGGAATAAAACCGAATTGCCTGATTGTCTGATTATTACAACCTGGGTCTATTTTTTATCTTATCTTATAGTTTTGCATTAATTATTAGAACTAAAATATCTTCTATAGTAGTACATCAGCGTCGCTGTATTTTACATGTGCGATGGGTTATTGTTGGCGCCATTCACTCCAAAATCAATTTTTCTTCTCTTTAAATAAGGTCCACCGTTTTCTTTATTTTCTGGATTCTTGCTCAATTGGGGAATCTTGCTCTTGAACATATCTTGGTTGGAATCCGAGTCGAAATCCTTTCTAGGCGAAACTGGTGAAAGTGACTTGATCGTTCTTACTGGAGAAGGAATATTGCTTCGAGAAATTTCAAGGGGTGACTGGCTTCTATGCAATTTTAATGGTGATATTCTGAAGCCATTTTTTGTGTCGAACAGTTGTATTTCATTCAAATTACGGCTCATGTCCTTTAAGACAGTATTAATATTGGAGTCATTGCTACTAATGTTATGACTGATCTGACTCAATTTAACGTGGAGATTTTTTCTTAAAATACTCTCGTCTTCATTGCCTTCACCTTCAAGGAATGATTTGTATAAAGCAATAGACTTAAAGTTTCTATCGTTCAATTTAGCGAGTTTGTTGCTGGTGTCTCTATTCAAGGAATCAAGCTTTTCTCTATTAATTTTGAGGTCCTTGCTATTATATGAATGAAAGTTGTACTCAATCGAATTTATAGCATCCGAAGTTGTGTGTGACCATTGTTTTTGATATATCCTGAGCTTTGATTTTTCTGATTCTATCAAATCTTTAGAAGCTTGATTGATGGAATTTTCAAGCAATGATTGGTATTTAGTTTGGGAGTCTTTGAGCACTTCATTCAACAGGGTACTAATCTGCTGGTTTATTTTATCAATATTGGAACCAAGTTTCTCTTTGATGTAACTTTGAATGAAGCTTTTCAGCGGCTCTTGTAAGTGCTCGTTGGAAAGATATCCGGACATAGTCTTATTTGCTGACTTCAATTCAGATAGGCTTTTATCCAAGCTTGAGTTGATATTGAGAATTATATCATTCAAGTTATTGAAGCTTTCGTTATACTTATCGAGAAACTCTGGTAGGTCCCTAAGAATAGAACTATTGATATTGCTGCTGATATCTTTCAATTTATGAAGAGCCTCATCCTTGAATTTCTTGATGTTTTTGATCATCTCATCGTTTATCTTCATTATGTCATCACAATTTTTAGAGTTTCCTAACGAGCTGGTTATAGTGTTGATCGAATTAATAGACCTCTTCAAGTTATCGTAGATCACTGTAGTCAATTTTGAAGTCGTATAACTGAATTTATCATTGATCCTTGTAATGTGGCTATTAAGGGTCTCAATTTGCTGCGATTTCTCCTTCAACTCTTGATTGGCTTTAGTAATATCAGTCCTTAATCCAGTCGTTTCGCTGTGCATTCCATTTAGTTTTGTATTGAGATCACATATTTCAATATCCTTTGTCGAAGTCTCTTGTTCTAATTTGAAAATTTTGGCATTCAATGCTTCAATTCGTAAATTGGATTCCTTTAAGCTTGATTTTAGAGATTCATTCTCACTGTTAATAGAGTTGTAATTTTCCTCATTAAGCCAAATTCCATTTTTATGTCTTGTTGCAATAAGATCACTACTAAGCTTGAGAATTTCTTGTGATAGATTCTTGACCAATATTTTCTTCATGACGGAATCCGAATCATGTCCCACTTGTGGGATATTTTTGATGTTTTTTGCCTTACTTGCATAATCCAATGTAGACACTGTTTCTTCAAGATTTACTTTCGCTGGAGATATGTTGGCTATAAGTGTTGTTTTTGTGTTCCCACCTATCGAATCTTGAAGCAACCTTGTAAGCTTTGATTCACGATAAGGGATATGGGAAGCAGATGCGTTATTTCCTGATACAGAGGTTTCACTCAAGCTGTTGATAACACGACCAAGAGTCAATAGACTTTGGTTTATCAGACCTGCTTCTTTAGCTCTTTGATTCATCGCTCCAGAGCGATTGATATTCTCTGATCCTGCTAAATCCACAAGGTTCATTTTCGATATCTTGAAAAGTTCTTCCCCGGAATCTCTTTCCTTTTTATCTTCTCCGGTGTTTCCTCCTTTCTTGCGATATAGGTTTATGGTAAATATGGTGTGTGACCTTGAGGAAACATCATTCAATTTGGTACTAGCGGTTTTTCTTTTTGTCAATCCTTTATTCAACAATTTGAGCCCCTCACTACAACTTGAAATGTGTTCTTCATTCAAGTTCTGAATTATAATGCTCTTGGAAGATTTTGACTTTTTATTGGATTGCGAGGTTATCACGTTCTCGTAGATTCTTAACTTGGAGGGTTTCGATTCATCCTCTAGCAAATCTTTTAACTCTTCGTTGTAGAGTTCCAAATAAGAACATTTCACGACATAATCATCTTTGTGTAGACGTTGGAAGAGTTCGATCAAGACTCTAGGTATAATACCAGCCTCCTTTGATGGCTTCAAGTCAACAAAACGGGACATGGCTTGGCCCTTTGTTCCAGCGTCGTCGCTGGTTCGAGGCATACTTAAACTACTGATCTGGTCACCACACATGGTATATGTTTTGCCGGTTCCTGTCTGACCGTAGGCCAAAATCGTAACGTTGAACCCGTTGATGAAGTCTGTGAATAGTGGTAAAGCCACCTTTTCAAATACCAAGCTCTGGTCCGCTTGGCTGCCGTAAATTTGGTCCACTTTATAGGTCTTTGAGTTGTTGAAATTGGCAATACTGGAGCCCAACGCGCCCAAACCACCGAAATTGGGACCTGATGATCGCCTGGAGTGGGCCACTGTGTCGGATGCTGAATGGCTCGACGCTGTATGCCCATTGGATCCGTTTCCCATTGCATTGGTGCTGATAGCACTGCTAGCGGTAGTATTGATGGTAATGTATGGATCTGTGAGGGAATAATTATCGTTGGGCAACTCTATGACGATAGGAGATTTGGCGGCAACTTCTCGGGAGTTACGGCCTCGACACCGCACAACCACCTGTATATTAGACATGGTGGCTTGAAGGGTAATGGAGAAGTTGGTGGAGTTGGTGGAGCTTTGGCGATGTTATGAGATGGTTTGTTTATTTTGGTGTCGCGCGCGCGCATTCTAGGTGGAGCGGAATCTTGTGGCTAGAAGAGGCATAGGGTGCGCAACTAGAGCAAGGGCAAGGACAGAGAAGGAATGAGTGAGGGCTTATCAGGTTAATCGGTAGGACGAAGAAGCTGGATAGCTTCCAACTAGTTTGGGCCATTTTTCTTGCCCGCGGTCTTCCTTCTGGTCCATTTTACTCGTCTACATTGAACGATTTTGCAGTCGTAATGCATACTGAAGTATGGATGGAGACTTTAAATTGCGATAGAAACCTCCACTCTACGTAATTCTTGCAAAATAAACTCAATTGCTTGCTAAGGCTACATGCTGTGATTCATTATTATTGATTAGGTTGTTGCCGGACTCGAAGAGACTGGCGATGCTACATATTTCCTAAAACGCAACTCTTTTCATATGCCTCTAGTCGAAAAAATCATCATCGTCGTCGTCATCAAAAGTCTCCCTTCTGTTATATACAATTTTGGTGGTATTCTGCTTCTTTTCGTCCCGGGACAACCCGTCCAAGATTTGAACAACGTCTTGCTCCGTAAGCTTAGTAGAAACTTGTCCCATGGAAAAGAGTTTCATAATATATTGTTCCACTTGCTCGGCCCGGTCGGGGCGAACTATTCTGACCCGGGAAAGGCGCTCCCTAGCGCTAGGCTCCAATACTCTCGAGAGCATGGAAAGTTTGGCTTCGTCGTTTTTGGAGGCTGCAGCGCTGGGTCCGGCAGAAGGGGCTCCTCCCGAAGACTTTTGGAGTTCCGCAAGTCTGGCGGCCCGAATGGCATTTAATTCTGAATCGTCCATGGTGGTGGCGGCGTGGTCTAGCAGGTCAGTAGCTGTTGATGAAGCTGTAGCAGTAACGTCGTGTTCGTACCAGGTATTCGAATCAGGCATCGCACGACGATTGTCGCTCACGTGACCGGGGTGTTGGCGATCGTGGTAACAGCGCCTGAAGCTGGTAACAGTGACCAGTCGAAGTTTTCCAATCCAGCGACGTGATCCATCGCCAACACAAACATCACGTGGGCATTTGTTCTAGCATAACTACTGTAATCGAGCCTCTGCTAATCGGAGGCAGTGTGGGCAGATCAACAGAACCAGAAAAATGAGCACCAAAGCAGGATCCGACAAGACCAACATCTTGCGCAAGTACAAGATTGTATTTTTGGGTGATCAGAGCGGTATGTATGATGCATTATAGAGGTGGGATCAGACATGAAAGTTTTGGAGCTAAGACAGAGAGACAAATTGTCAAATCAGCAGACACATGTAAATGGTAATCTGTGACCACACCAAAGTGGACCCTACACTGTGATATAGGAATCAAAGTTTGATATTTCAAGGCCGCATATGGATATGTGTATCTGTTATTATCATAGCAGCTCAAAAATATGTCAGACTCCTACCATCTAGTCGAGTTCCTGAGGGGGACGCGAATTCAACAGGGCTGATACTAACCTTTAGTGGGTAAAACCTCGTTGATCACCCGGTTCATGTACGATACATTCGACGACCAATATGCCGCCACCATCGGTATCGATTTTCTCTCCAAAACCATGTACTTGGAAGATAATAAAACCATTCGATTACAATTGTGGGATACAGCCGGACAAGAACGGTTCCGAAGCTTGATACCCTCGTACATTCGAGACAGTCATGTGGCGGTGGTGTGCTACGACATTACCAACAAGAAGAGTTTCAACAATTTGGACAAGTGGATCAAGGATGTCAAATTAGAAAGAGGCGATGATGTCATCATAGTATTGGTCGGCAACAAGTCAGACTTGGCCAACGACAAGCGCCAGGTGACGTCGGAAGACGTCGAAGCATTGCAGAAGGAAGTCGGAGCTCGGTTCTCCATCGAGACCTCCACCAAAGCCAACCACAATGTCAAGTTACTCTTCAAGAAAATTGCACAGAGTTTGCCTGAATTTGGCAGCAGCAACGACGATACCGAGCATAGGAAACAGAAACCCGAAACCATTGACATCAGTGTGGATAACTCTGAGACGACGTCCAGTGGATGTTGTTAGCACATAGACCAGTATACAGATGAAAATAAGTGAAAATAAACACTAAATACTACCGGTGAATGTTTCAATTTCTTGGGCATTTTGGCCAAGATAATCAATGTAATTCCAAGAACATATGAAATCGGCCATAAGGTGGTCAGTTGGTTACCAATGGGGTGGTAAGTCGACCAAATTTGGCAGTGCCAACCTTACAACTGGTGTTTGACATGAAACGAAGAATGTCAAGACAATGTAGGATCTGACCACAACCGCAGCCCGGCTAAGCGAAACATAAGCGACGACGTTTCCCTGTGGGCAGTAGCCGTGAACGGTGGTAGAGGGGGCTTACACAAATGTCATTCCATCTGTAGCGTGGTTAGAATGTCTGTCTGAAATGCTGTCATGTGGAAGCAAAGAAGATTTGATGCAGTCTATATAAAATAGGACGGCGTGCGGCAAGAGAAGCCTCTAACGATCTGAAAGTTGACCCGCTACTGCACAAGACACCTAAGGAGCCTATTCGAGGCATCTTTCATGCCTCAAGAAATTCACTTGCATTAGAGAGGAGAGGGCGGCGGAAACATCGCCGGCAATATTATTAGGAAAACGGCCGTCGTACCCACACGTAGGGATCGACGTTAAATGCCGTATACCATGCACGAATCATGCTATTCTCGCATCCCCTCCTATTGTAGTGTGTCTTGTGGTGTGGATGTCTGGTTATTGTTAAGTGATATCGACAATCAAACTGTGGGCTACTCTGCTGATTCACGCATGGTTACTTTTGCATACATGGATTTAGGCTTTACTGATAACGCAGGGAATGTACCATGCACGTGCTCTCAATGTCTGCATTTCCCTTACTGGTAGCGCTCCAAAAAAAATAAAACCCAACCAAGGGTGAGCATGCGCACAAGTCGCACCATGTAAAATAGTAAATTTAATGTCGGTGCCTGTGCCTGTGATGTCTGACGAGGGGCTGCCCCAGGGGTACTGGAAATATTCCCGTCCCCCTGTAGGTACCGAGGCCAGTTATGAAAGTATCGCAAAGCCTTATCCAGACGTCAGTCTGATTTACGACAAATTATGCGCTGCACAGTGAACAATGCCGTAAATTCCTGGATACGAAATTGAAACAAAGGACCGTCATGTGGACCGTAACTCAAGCTAGGCCCGAGGGTTGGCGGCGTCTATTGTTGGTATAGGAGCCAAAAATTTCTCTTCTGTGTTGGTACGGGCACGTCAACTAAAAATCAAATTAAAAAAAAAAAAAAAAAAGAAAAAATAATCTCGGAGAGGAAATGCTTGGCATCAAAATAAATTTTGGGACGCTGTCCGCTGCGGAATGATGCCTGTATGGCATGACCAAACCGGTAATACTGGTGATATCTGACTCTAATTGAGAATATCGTGCATGCTAACGAACCCAGACGACAATATGTCATCGTGCCATAGCAAAAAATACTTTTGTTATTGGTCTGGCGGACAATTTGGACTACGAGCCAATTGGCCCACTGGTCCACTTCCACAACATTCCAATATGTCGGCGATCCCACCAACGCCTTGTGGAGTTAGCAAGTCCAAATGTAGGCTTTCTTTTTTTTATAGTTTCAACCTGGTGCAGAAGCCCGGGCGGTGTGAGATAGCCACTAGCCCATCATCACCGTTTGTCTTCATATGTGGCAAGCGATAAGTTGATGGTGGGCCCAAGTCTGGTTCTGCACCACGCCAAGTTCTGCTGTATGCAGACAGTACGGCAAGTTTGCACCTGGTTACCGCCAGGTACAAGCTTTCGCTCTCTATATGGTAAAAAATTTGTAGTGATTTTTTGGGCTGATGCGCTTGCAGCTGCCACGAGGAAATTTTGTGCTTGGGGGCTAGGACAGTCGTAGACACCGACCAACGGGGTTATGATGGCAGCGGCGACGGAGACAATAGAATGCCGTTGGTGGGGTCTGACTCGGTGTATGGTAAACCGAACAATTGAGGCGCTTTGCACCATTTCTCGTATCCATAGTGAACCGTTGATCGCACGCAGGCGCCCTACAGAAACGTCTGTTACTAAAAACACCGCAGGCTCAGATTCGAGGGACGAAAATTAATTAAGCTATGCCAACAGCCCAGGTAACCAAACCATGCATATAGAATAGTAATCGAGCATATATTGGGAACCGATGTTCTGAGGTTGTCAGCACTGCTCTTGATGCCGTTCGAAGGGTGTCGCGGGCCAGCTGATGTCAGAGACCCCTCCATGGTGTCAGGCACCCTCTGGTGTTACCAGAACCCAGCCACCTCTCCCAACCCACCTCTGGAACCCGTAACCCCAGCACGTAGGTTCACGCGCAGCGTGTCTTCTGACACCGTAAACCCATGCTAATATGCGCCCCAGTACGGTCTGCGCAAATGTCCGCGTCACTCGCTGCAACACCTGTCCCACTTCTCTCAACTGTCACCCACACTACCCCTCTGTCATTACGCCCAATAAATACAAAGGAGGTACTCGCTTCGCCAAATCATCTTCTTTGGAAAACTCCCTCCTTCCCTGCCCTTGCTCAGTGTTGCCTTCTTTGTTAGTTGTGTGAACACTTTGGTTTGTCTTCTGACACTGTCATACAACCACTCATCTCCTACCCGATTGCGGGTCCCCTCCAACCCATTATCAGTGAAAAGTCACTTACTGCCCTCTTGTGTCAGAACCCATCACTGCCACCTCAGTTCGTGGTATTTACTGACCCTTGTTTCCTCGCTAGATCCGCCAGCCGGTTCTCATCCCTTGACTGGAATTTTTTGTCCCCTGCCGGTCCGTCTCGATCGCTTCGTACCTGAATATTATCCCTGACTAAGTCCGTTGATGTACAATGATCAACACGGCCCAGCATCACCACCACCACTCGCCTTCGGCGACGTCTGAGTCGGAAGACATCCACGACCATTCCATCGGGTCCACCAGCCCCAAGTCTCCCAAGCAGAAATCCAAGTCCAAACGGCCCTCCAAGGGGAGAGTATTTCAATGTACTGGGTTTCCAGGCTGTAACATGTCGTTCACTAGATCGGAGCATTTAGCCAGACATAAGCGGAAACACACTGGTGAGCGTCCGTTCACCTGTCCCTACTGCTCGAAGAACTTCTCTCGGCTCGACAACTTGAGACAGCATACCCACACCGTCCATGCTTACGAATCTCATCTTCCCAACGGGCCCGGCGAAGACGACAAACAGGACCTGGTCCGCAAGTATGCCGACGAGCATCCTCACCACCAGCCACAGCCGCCCCATCCTCACCAGCCCCACCACTACATGCATCCTGCCACCCCTATCAACCCGCTCTACAATATGAAAGGCTCTTACCAGCCAGTGCATCTCCACCCATCACAGAATGGCGGTCTTTCAGGGGGAGCCTCGGTGTCGCCGGTCTCCAACACTGGTCTGACGATGATATCGCCGCCCAACTCCCTGTCCCCCCACTACCAGCATCACCATCAGCATCACCAGGTGTATACCCAGTATCACCATCAGGTTCCGCAGTCTCAGTATCACCAACCCTACGCCACGGCGTACCCATTTAATGTGCATCCAGCGGCGCCTGCCTATGGCGCCCACCCATCCCATCAGTCGCCGGTCCATCCGTTCAAAGCCCAGCCCCCCAGACACGAAGACTCGTCCAATAATATGCTCAAGATCCCAACCCACCAGTTCAAGCCCAAGAGACGGCCTCGACCATTGGCGCTCCTGCATTCGTTCCTCGATGACTCCAAGGTCTCCAGTCCCTTGGGTCCCACGATCCAGACCGCAGTGCCCGGGCCTACAAACTCTAATACATTGCTGGCGCCGGCTACCTCGAACTACGGGGCCAGTCTCAAAACGGCACCAGCTCACACCACTACGTTCCTGATCCCCAAACGGAGATTGTCCAATGGCGGGCCAGTGGGCGGACATGAATCCTCCATCTCGACTGCCGCCTCCGCTACATCGACCACATTTACGCCGTACCCTCTTCCTCCCAAATCCGCATCCACCATTCCATCACTCACTCCTAATATGGTGTCGCCATTGTCACCGCTTTTCCATCAGTCGTTTAGCCAAACCAGCATCAAGAGCAATTCACAATTGTCCGTCATAAGACCCATCGGTGGCGGACAGAGAAATGGCTCTCCCCATGGGAGTTCTTCGAGTATTGAAGAAGACAAGCTTCCGTCTGTTCTGAATATCCTTGGCTCCAATGCACCTCATGCTCTTAGCGCCCCGTCTTCACGTCAGGGTGGTATCACGCCAGCCCTGGCAGCAGCACCTGGTGTTGCTGCTGGTCAAACTGCCTCCAAAAACGAAACGAAGACTTGGCTTCGGGGTGTATTAAATGACGAAGCGCAACAGCTCAGCCCCCAAGATAATAAAATCCTATATGTGTCAAAAAAGCCGACTATCAACAGTCTTTTGTCACCTTATGACCAAGACAAATTTTCTTCCGGCGTTAGCGATAGTTCGTCCACTAGTTCGTTCTCATCGTCTGCACCTACAAAATAACGATAGAGTATAGAATTTTACGGTTAATGTTTTACAATAGAATATCACCGTGTAGTTTAATGCTTCAGACAGATTTATGTAGACATGACATCGGATCGGAAAATATTTGCACCTCGACATATTCCGTTTATTATTTACCGGTACCTCTAAAGTTCCCCGAAATAGCAATTGGCGACAGTTGCGCTGTGCAACCATCGAACCTGGCACCACTAATTATCAAAAGATCCACCTCTCCCTCCAAGAAATTTATTTCCTTCTAAGGTTGCGATAGTTTGACGATGCAACCTCAAGTACATCATAAGTGGCCGCAATCGGAGTGTCTGAAACCGACCCCATAAAAAAAAATCCGGTGTCTGCGCTAAAACATGCGCAGTTGCAAAAAAATACGGTTGATGACCAAGGCGTTTATGCACTGCTCATTATATTTACGACGTTGCATTAACGACACCGTTTTCGCTTCGGCGATCAATGCAGATAACCACCTTAATCACTCCTGTTTAATACCAATAGCCCCTGCCATTAAATTTCGCCGTTCCTTGGGGACTCTTGGGACGCCATCCACTCTTCAGTGTCCCGCGCATTGATCCCATGACTATGGACCCATTCGCTTATGTCCCCCTTGTAACATGATTAGATTGCATCTGTTACATCTGTAACATCTGTCACCTGTTACATCTATTACTGTACCTTCAAGCTAGCACTTCCTCCTAACTCATGCACTCCCCTGTTGGGGTCTGCAACATTCCCTTACTTTGTAGTGCCTTGCATATTTCACGCATATTTTACCTCCCAGCAAGTGTTGCTGTCTGCAGTAATTCCTCCTTCAACAGTTTCAATGCAGCCAACTCCCCGTACAAGCGGTCGTATGACTCGCCGCCGCTATTTAATTGGCGCATGAGCACTTCCACCACGTCAACCAACAGCTGCAATGCTTGAAGATTTTTTGCGTACTTGACATATATTCCCTGCATCCGCTGGTATTTGATATCCACGTAGTCACGTGCAGAGGTGCCCTCCTGACCGTACTCTGCCAACTCCTTCCTTAAAGGCGGCAAAATCTGAGTTGTGATCAACTCCTCATATTCCTGGACAATCTGGGCTAGCTCGTGGTTCCTGAACCGATTGCCCTTTTGAATCCGCCGAAGCTTAATATTATCCTCCACCAATTCTCTGATTCGCGCACTACCTATGCCTTGCACTAGACCCTGTTCTTCACGGGTCAATTCCATGGTATCAAGGCCGTATTTTTGGGAAAGAAGGTATCTGAGGGAGTCTTGCGTATGCTCGCTGTCCTGATGATCATCGGGCTTTTCTTGCAGTTCTTCTGGATCGTGTTTTGACGTTTTTACGGTGGAATCTTGTTCATTTTCTTTGGTATTTTGACCTGATTCGCCATTTTCCTTTGCTGACCCATTGTTGCTATCATATGAGGCACTTAATGCTTGCGACGTATCAATATTTGAAGGAATTTCCGCGTTTTGGTTTCTGTCATCACCCTTTTCATCATCAAATTCTGCCCCTATGGTTCTTTCTTCGGAAGTAGTACATCGTTCGCCATCAATCGCGTCAAGACTCCTCTCGCTCTTGAGCTCTTGAGCTGCACTGAGCTTCTCTGCCTGCGCCCGGCCCTCAGGACCAAGTTCAAGCTCGGGAAACTTCACCCGTTCGTCAACAAACTCGGTCAACCTACCTATGGTCTCATGGTTGGCATTGATCTGACAAGTTATCTGGTCCACTACATCAAGAAGCGGCTGTATATGCTCTGTTTTGAGAAGGAAGTAGTAGCTTCCGCCTTCAGTGGGTTCTGCCATGGTGGTGCCAGAGTGTGAAGCAAATACCTGTAACGATACGTGCTCGTGATGCACGGTCACGTGCAAGTTGCTTATGCAGGCAAGCCGCTTCGCTACTGTCCTGTTCCTATCAATTGTCCTATCTATTGTAATATCGTAATTTATTCCTTAACTAGTGTATTATTTAGCACATTAACCGACATATGGAAAATATGTGAATTTATGTATGTTTTTGACTCAATGACTTCTGTTATACTCATCGTCATCCTGTCCATGTCAACCTCGTCTGGACCCGTTTCCAGTCCTTAATACTTATCATATCATCGTACAACTCTAAAACAATATTCGTTAAAATCATAACTCCCTGTACAGGGGCGGCAGTCATTGTTCGTGTTACTGTTAATATGTATTGCCGCGGAACAGTTCATTGCCGCAGCTGTTGTATCTGGGCGGATTTCCGTTCCTGCTTTCCCTTTCTCATCACTTGTTTCAAGGCGACGCTGTCGAGGGGATCCAACAATTCGAAAGAGCAGAGAAGTTCCTCGGAGACACTCATCACCGCTCCCCAATTGTCAAACTCTCCACAATAGTTAGGAGCACTGAACACCGTTACTAGTGTTCTGTCATTAAAAAATTCATACCCGTCTTCGACAACCATATGGGCCCGACACACTAAGTCAAAGCCAAATTTCGATAGAAACTTGTTGATGGCCACCTTGGAAAACACATACGACACACCTCGTTCGTTGTCTTCCCATTCGTTAACTGTATCGGCCGGATCTGACCATAGTAGATCGTTGAGGAGACCAAAATCAGGCACGTCAGTGGGTCTGGCAATATTTCGAATCTCGTCCATGGAATTTAATACTGGGGAAAGACCCCCATGCACACAGAAAATCTTACCCGCGACAATGGCCGCAATAGGCAACGTATTAAAGGTATCGATAAATAATTTCCATGTCTTAATGTTGCATCTTCTCTTACACTCATCGTAAAATCCGTAAACTCGGGTGACATTGGCACACTCGTGATTGCCCCTGAGCAAGAAGAAATTCTCGGGGTACTTGATTTTGTAGCATAACAACAATAGAATGGTCTCTAGCGATTGCTTTCCTCTATCAACGTAATCTCCCAAGAACAAGTAATTTGTGGAGGGAGGGAACCCACACTTTGTGAAAATACGAATAAGATCGCCATATTGGCCATGCACATCGCCAACTACTTTGACGGGTGGAGACAATTCTAAGAGCGACGGCTGGGATAAAAATATTTCACGGGCAGTGGCACATACCAATTGGATCTCTGAGTTTTTGAGACACACATTCTTGGTTCTCTTCCCGCTGTAGCCTGCGTCCAATAATCTTTGAATTAGATCTTCTATATCTATGGAGTAGCCGGCGGAGCCACTATTGGAATTTCCTACACTGGAGCGGGTAGGAACTTTGGACATGGAATTGCTGCTGCTGGGGTCTCCGCTGAGGGTGGTTTGAAGATTAGTATTTTCCGCAAGCTCATCATCTAGGATTGGTATGTCGTTGGTCGATGTTTTCGCGAATTGAGGCTCGGGGCTGCCTGCGGTAGGCTGGGGTGAGAGGGGATAATTCAAGCTTGGTATAGAATGGTTGGTCGATGTACGAGATATGCCCGGAGTGCTTTGTCCGTTGGTAGGTGACTTGCCGAACGGTGAAGACTCGACACTTTGTGACAAGTGGCTAAATGAGGTGCCCACAGTGTCATTGGTGTTCCTTCTGATCAATATGGGCTCCTTGGGTTGCACCTGAGCCATGGATGGGGGCAAGTTGACGTTTGAATGGAATGATGACGACAATCTGGATGAAGAGGAGTTCCGCGACGGGCCAGTCGACGGTACATTCAACTCGTTATTATTGGAGGAGGTGGAGTTCTTTCGGGAGAGCATTTTCGGCGACCGGGGACCCATTTTGGGCGAGCTGGGAGATGTGTTATCGGCGGCCGGACCATTGCTCTCTGTTTTCTGGAGCAGGATCCGGGACCGGATGGACCTGGACGACTTGGCAGAGTTCCCAGTATCTGTTCGAGTCAACGGGTTTCCCCTTGTGTCTTTGGATGACGAGTTTCCCATGATGGAATCAGATGGGACGGGGGTAAATCAACCAACGGGAAGTTACTTATGGATGCCAAAGGGTTTTTGATGCAAACACAAACGGGAAAATGGCTTGCTGGTAGCAGAAACTTTGATGACGCTGGGTTGATGTGTTTCGGAGTCTCCCTTGGGGGCAATCTAATGTCTGTGGGCAACTATTTTAACAATCACTGATAACCACCGTGTTCAAAGTTCGGACACTTTGTTGGCACTTTCCCAGACAATTTTCCAGCGACGGGACTTTGATGGGCAACGCTGTTATGACCAGGCACTCAACAACGCCGATTGGATGGAGATGGAGGTCAAAAACGAGGCACAAATGTCACAACTCCTGGAACTAATTCGCTCAAAAGTGGACGGTTTTGACGAATGGGGCAGGCGGGGCAGATGGCGGACCAATGGGAACTGGAGGCGAAACGTGACGCGTGGCTAGTGGACAATGGGACAATGGGTAGAATGCGATGGCCCTTGGATAGTGACTACTGATGATGGTTCTTTTCAGGCTATCTGGGGGGAGCGGCCGGTGGCGGTCCAGACCGCCCTGTTTACGTAATCGGTTAGCTAACGCCGCCGCGGGCCAGTTTTCCTGGCGAGGCGGGGGCCCGGGGTGTGTGGTCCCGTGACCCCACCACACCCTCTCTCAAACTAATGGGACCACTTCCTACAAAATATCAGGTCCGATAAAATTATTCATACGACAGATAAATGGAGCTAACGCCATGTCATTCAGCAGTGATTATGTAAGATGTTTTCTTTGAATTTTGCTGTTCAAAGCTTTCGAAAATAGCCCGAAATCAGCCCGAATAATTCACAAAACACAAATTACTCGACCCGTTCGGTCCCAACCACCGGACCTCGTTCATTCCTGGAAATTAGCGGTTTCACTGATGGTCTGCTATTTTCCTTGTTGCGCTTGCTACAATCCCAATGACGTTGCTTCGCCTCTTTAATTAAATGTTGCGAAATATTTCATTAAAAAACATCCATACTTCACTATTATTGACTACATACATTATTGTTTTAAAAATAGATTATTGGAACATCTTCCGTTATCGTGGATGTCAATAACGACACAATTTGCCGGTTCCGTCTTGACTCAGCCCTAGTCCGAGGTCCGTTGGTTGCACCTCCTGTCAATTGCCCCTCAAAGAATGATGCCATTTTTGGGGAAATTTGTACCATACCGCTGCACATCACCCAGTCCTGTTTTGTATATCTATTCTGCTGATCTTATTGTGACTAATGACACCCATCGATAAGGAAGATGCGCGCGCTACCATACCACGACCACATCGTCATTTCGGTTGGGCCACGCCCCGTCCTTACATACCCACCATCTCCAGGACTTGATCAGTGCCATGTTCAAGTTACAGTCACAACTCGTATTGGGGCGTGCCAGGCTTTGGCGGTTATTCGTACCCTTACAGCAGCATGCCACAGCTACTGGTGTGGCTTCCAGAAACTTCTATACATCTCCCTCTAGCCTTTCTCAACCTAAAGTAGACAAGGACGGACTCTATTATGGCAAATTTACCAAGGAAGAATATGATAACGCTGCGTCCTATATCAAGCAACAAATTGAGAACCTTGAGTCGGAGATCAAAGGTGAAACTAACATCAGAGAAAACGTGGGGAAAATGGCCCAGTTTCCTGAAAGAGACCCAGGAGCTACCACCATCAACAACTTGACCGATTTGTTCATTCAGACCATCAAAACCACGGGACCAATTCCTCTCTCTGCCTACATGAGACAATGCTTGACCCACCCGGACTTTGGCTACTATACCACTCGTAATCCACTAGACAGCATAGAAGGTGACTTTATCACCTCGCCTGAAATCTCGTCGGTTTTTGGCGAAATGATAGGCATCTGGTTGATAACAACATGGCAGAGTCAAGGCAAGCCTTCCTCGATAAAATTGATCGAATTTGGTCCTGGTAAGGGTACCTTAATCCATGATGTTCTCAAGACATTCAACAAATTGACTCGTTCTTCCACCACAAATATCGAGATCAACTTGATCGAGGCCTCGCCCGTATTGAGAAAGGAGCAATGGAACCTCTTGTGTGATCAACCGTTCGAAACAACCCCAGAAGGGTACAATATATCCACCACTCGGTGGGGAAATTCCATAAAATGGGTTGATACGGAAAAGGACATTGTCAATGACAAGGCTACCGCCAACTACATTTTGGCTCACGAGTTTTTCGATGCATTACCGGTTAAAAGCTTCAAGAAAACCGAAAATGGTTGGAGAGAATTGATGGTGGAACATAGTAAAAGTGTGGTGAATACTCAACAAAAATTGCCAGAACCTTCAGGTGCCGGTTCATCAGCAATTCCGGATCCTCTTCTTGATACTGAGTTTCATCTTACGGTGCCTCCTAAAGAAACCCCCTCCTCTATTATTCCTAAATTGAGTCCCCGGTACAAGGACCTTCCGGAAGGCACGCAAATCGAGATTTGTACCGAAGCGGAATTGTTCGTCATGAAAATGGCTCAACTTATCAACAATGAAACCAACAAAGGTGCGGTTTTGATCATCGACTACGGTGTGGTCGACCAAATTCCCCTGCTGTCGTTGAGAGGGATATACAAGCATAAATTTGTTTCGCCATTTATCAAGCCAGGAGAAGTCGATTTATCGATTGACGTTGATTTCGACAACTTGGCCAGCCTTGCTAGCAAATGCTGTACTCCATTTGGACCAGTCGAGCAAGGAGACTGGCTCCACACTTTGGGAATCGGCTATAGAGTGGACCAGTTAATCAAAGAGCGTGCAGATAATTACCCCGAACAAGAGAAGATATACAATGCATATCAAAGACTCACTGGCACCGACGAGAACTCGATGGGCAAGATCTACAAATTTCTCTGTTTAATGCCATTTGGCTCGGAAACTCCAGTTGGCTTTGGAAACCCTTCATAACTTGTAAATAAGAAAATAAATAGAATTGCATAACCCTAAGTAGCTGAGCCATGACTCTAGGTTTCGTATTATACCTGTAGCCAAGATCAGAGTATTGGCACAAGAAATAAAAAAATTCCGATACCGGGAGTCGAACCCGGGTCTGCTCGGTGAAAGCGAACCGTGCTAGCCGTTACACTATATCGGACCAATTATAAAGCAGAGAACCTTCGGTCTACTCGAGTGTTTACAAATGACGGAGTAGAATATACCAATTGGCAATTTGGTAGCACCAAGGGGACAGGGCACTGCCAGTGCTACCATCCTGTGCTCTATTTCTATTGGTAAAAATCCTTCTGGCTTATTTGCGGCCAAAATTTCTGAGCGTGCCACATTCGACATTCACCACAAGTCTCTTTTTGGAAGGGAACCTCTCTCCTTAAGGGTCACCAAGAAATGATCTCGTGTCGGTGAAGCGGTAACTGACCTTGGCTACCCGGATCCTGTACGATCCTTGACGATGCCACAAAACGTACAACTTTTCAGTTAAAGCCGAAGATGGTTTCGGCATTATAAAACCCACGTATTCCGCTTCTACTGCAACCAAGAAACGGGCTATGCAAACTCTAATTCAAGACAGGGGTAGCTGGTGTATCATTTCCTCGTGAACACGGTAGATGTTTCTTCGTGGGTGATGGTTTTCACAGCGAAATGCCCAGTCTTCGCCTTAAGCCCTGGCGCCCCAGATTCCACCACAAAACGGAAACAAATCACAGCCAAGAATTAGTCAACAAACAGAGTGAAACCATTTTCTCCCCTGGTTACCTGAAGTTACAACTGGCCGCGGTTCCATTGGGCCCCTCTGGTGGTAGGCCCTACCCCACTATCCAAAGCAGTTGTTTCCATCAGGATGAGGACGGAGGTGGAGTGGAATAAGCAATGACGCCGCTATTGCCGGATTAGGAAGGAGGATGATGTACTCATGCAGTATGATGTCTCACTGAATTTGGCACATTTTTGTCCGAGGAGGGCATCTTTGTCGCAGCTCTTTGTTCATGCAGTCTTACAACAGCAAGCGACACCTGTAACCATCTATATAAGACAGGGGGGGGCCATCCATGTAATTCTCAATAAAATTGTTAATACTCCCCTCCCCCCATATCATTAGTAACTAGCGATGAAACTCTCATTACTTAGTTATTGGGTTCTTGCTGCATCGGCTGCCCCAGCCTTCAGAATAGTGTCGCTCAAATCAGGCACTCCCTTGCAATACAATCACCTTACTCTGGAAAACGACCAGATCTACATTTCGAATGATGCCGCTCCCATCACCTTCCTTTTGAACAACGAAGACAACACCTTGGTGGATGCCACCAATAACAGATTCATTCGCATAGAAGGGGATAAAGTAGAGAGTACCCAGCATTACAGTGAAGCCAGCCTGGGGTTTGCCCTTCAAGATGGATTCTTGACCCTCGGCGATAAAGTATTTTATGCATGTTCCACCGATAAGGGCTTCGAGTTGAGTGTGGATTGCCCATCAGGGTATGCCATCCAGCTTAAAATTGCAGAGCAAATAAATATTTAGAGCAGGACTTACTGCCGATGGCATACAATGGTAGTAATTTTCTTATTGCTACGTGTGGGATTACATATCTGGATTAATGAAACGTTATAGATGTCTGAAGCTCGAGGTGTGTGCCTGAGGTTTTCGTAGATATGGTTTTGTAAATTGGTACTATGACGATAGTGGACACCCAATGAACCTGAATAATTAATTTCTTGGCTGGCACTGCAGCATATGTGCTTGAGTGGACAGCAAGCTTCCAAATTTTCTTGTGTAAGCTTTCCCGAACAAGAAAATCATCGTTAAAAGGTTCAACTCCAACACAGTATAAGTGAACTAGATAAGTAGTATCATTCGACCGTTCCTATAAGCAAAGGGAATTTTATGCAATTCATATTCCATTGCATAATTGTAAGAAAGATCTTTGCATCCTGTCAAAGATCCACCGTCAATTTCAGTGTATATGCACATAAAGTACGGAATCTTCATTCCCGAAACATTACACCAAAGGCACCTATGTTGTTGGGATAATCAGAAGCTATACATTTCTCTCTGCTTAATTGATTCAACCTGGAGTCATTTAGTAGCTTCCTGAATGCAGTCACATATAAACGTTCTGTCTGCCGAAGTCCTCTAGGTTACAATTTTTCACTATAGTTATACTGTTAACCTTGAACAATTGTAATTTCGCAGCCGCTGGTTTTGTGTCAGTTCGCCCACTCCAACACCACCGAGACCCCCTACCAGTCAAAACGACCCCTTGGCACAGTCAATGCCCAATAGAATTTTCGACGACAAGTTGGAGGACCTTCTCGTGCACCCTTCCATTGGATCACCCCATATTGCGGTAATTTAGCTCCTTGACCGAAGCATCCGCTTCATATTATTCGCGAAGTTTCTAGAACCTTCCACGCACAACCCTTACTTGGGAGCTAATATATAAGGAGCACCACTTCCATTAGAACATCCAAAACTCAACTAATCATACAATCAAACATAATGGAAGAGTCTCAATTCACTGAAAACGCATTGAAGATTTTCAACACTGCTACTCAGATTGCAAAGGACAATAGCCATGCCCAATTGTTGCCTCTACACTTTTTGGCAGCAATGGTGCCCACGGACTCTGAGGATTCCACAGCATACCTCAAGACTTTGATTCAGAAGGCAAGATATGATTGGCCCACTTTTGAACGGGTGGTGAACAAGCATTTGGTGCGGTTGCCTTCTCAGACCCCTGCTCCAGAAGACTTGAGACCCAGCTACGCTACTGGCCAATTGATAACGAATGCCACTGGAATCCAGAAACAACAGAAAGACAGTTACATAGCACAGGACCATATATTGTTGGCATTATTGGAAGACTCCTCTATCAAAGACATTTTGAAGGAGGCTGGAGTCGATCCTAAACTGCTCAAGAGTCAAGCGATCGAGTTGAGAGGAAATCAAAGGATTGATTCTAGACAGGCCGACTCGTCATCTTCATATGAGTTTCTTGCAAAGTACTGTGAAGACTTAACCGAAAAGGCTCGCCAAGGTCAGATTGACCCCGTTATTGGCAGGGAAGAAGAAATCAGAAGAGTGATACGGGTGTTGGCCAGAAGAACCAAATCCAACTCGGTTTTGATTGGTGAGCCCGGTGTGGGTAAGACGTCTATTGTGGAAGGTGTTGCTCAAAGAATTATTGATGGTGATGTGCCCACTGTGTTGTCCAACTCCAGATTATTTGCTTTGGACTTAGGTGCATTGACCGCCGGTGCAAAGTACAAGGGTGAATTCGAAGAAAGAATAAAGGGTGTTCTTGGCGACATCGAAAAATCGAAAGAGATGATCATTTTATTCATTGACGAAATTCACATGTTGATGGGTGACGGTAAATCCGACGCTGCTAACTTATTGAAGCCCATGTTGGCCAGAGGTGCTTTGCACTGTATTGGTGCAACTACCTTTGCTGAATACAGAAAGTTTATTTCCAAGGATGGTGCTTTCGAAAGAAGATTCCAGAAAATTGACGTGCCTGCCACCACCATCCCGGAAACCGTGGCCATCTTGAGAGGTTTGCAACCAAAATACGAGATTCACCACGGTGTTAGAATCTTGGACAGTGCTTTGGTCACTGCGGCTCAACTTGCCTCAAGATATTTAACCTACAGAAGTTTGCCTGATTCGGCCGTTGATCTTATTGATGAGACTGCGGCCACTGTTGCTGTGGCCAGAGATTCAAAACCTGAAGAATTAGACAATTTGGAAAGACAATTGCATTTGGTTGAAGTCGAAATCAACGCCTTGGAAAGAGATGTTGAGGCTGACGCCGATTCCAAGGACCGTTTGGAATTAGCAAGGAAAAAGCAAGCGGAATTGGAAGAAAAATTACGTCCACTTCAGGATAGGTTCAACCAAGAACGTGCAAGTCATGATTTGTTAATTGCCGCCAAGAGGAAGAGAGAAGAGTTAGAAATAAAGGCCCAAGATGCAGAAAGAAGATTGGATACTGGGACTGCTGCAGACTTAAGATACTTTGCTATTCCTGATGTCGACAAGCAAATTGAAGAATTGGAAGTGAAAGTCGCTGAAGAAGAGAGCCAAGCAGGCCCAAACGCATTGATTGCAAATGTTGTTGGTTCCGAACAAGTATCTGAAACTGCCGCCCGTTTGACTGGAATTCCAGTTACCAAATTGACCCAGGCTGAAAATGCCAAATTGATCAACATGGAAAAGGAACTCTCTTCGGCCGTTGTGGGACAATCAGAAGCAGTTAAGGCAGTTTCCAACTCTATTAGGTTGACTCGTTCCGGATTAGCAAACCCTAACCAACCACCATCGTTTTTGTTCTTGGGTTTGTCTGGTTCAGGTAAAACTGAATTGGCCAAAAAGATGGCGGGCTTCTTGTTTGCCGATGAAAGATCCATCATCAGAATCGATTGTTCCGAGCTCACAGACAAATGGTCTGGTTCCAAGTTATTGGGTGCAGCACCAGGTTACGTTGGTTACGAGGAGGGTGGTATCTTAACTGAGCCATTAATCAGACGCCCATACTCCGTGGTGTTATTCGATGAAGTTGAAAAGGCTGCGCCAGAAGTTCTTACTGTTTTACTTCAAATTTTGGATGACGGTAGAGTGACAAGTTCCCAAGGTAAAGTCGTTAACTGTGCCAATGCTATTTTCATAATGACATCCAATTTGGGTGCCGAATATATTAATGCAGCCAAAGGATCTAAGGTTGATGACACCACCAAAGAATTAGTGATGGGTGCAGTCAGAAGTCACTTCAGACCTGAATTCTTGAACCGTATTTCCAGCACAGTTGTTTTCAATAGATTGTCCAGAAAGGCAATTTCGAAGATTGTTCAAATCAGATTGAAAGAGATACAAGACAGATTTGCTGCTAGCGGAAGACAGGTTACGTTGGAACTTGACGATGGCGCTTTGGAGTATCTCTGCAAGAATGGTTACTCGTCCAGTTTGGGTGCAAGACCATTGAACAGACTCATACAAAATGAGGTTTTGAACAAATTGGCCGTGTTGTTGTTGAAGGGTCAAATCAAGGATAAGGAAGTCGCTGTCGTCACTACTGGTGAAAAGGGCCTTGAAGTGTTGCCTAACCATGAGCCAGATGATGTTGATATGGCTGAAGTTGATGTCAACGACTGGCAAGATTCCGAAGACGAGGATGACGACGATGGAAGCGATTTCGATTAGTCTTATTTGCCATGATGTTTTTGTCTTTTAATTCCCTTTAATTTCATTTTTTATAGTATATAGGAAGCTGGGCTAGACCCTTTGCATAATCTACGATAATTATTAACCACTAGTAGTACAACCGTTGCCAGAACAGCTAGTAGCATTAATGAATTTTTGATGTTAGCATAGAGAGGTATGTCAAAAATTTTATTAAATTTGACAAAACGAAGAAAAAAAAAAAAACGAAATAGCAGCTTAGACAATTCAATTTGTTGTATATGGATGACAATACACTGGATTTGAGAGTATAAACTGGGTTTAGTAGTTCATTTAGCGATGGGGGTATCATTTCAATATACTTGGGCGTGCGCGCACCGTTCTCATTGCTCTTCCTTGACTCATCTCAAGGCAAATTTTTGACCCAGAGAGACTACATTAATCAATTATGGCTACTAGAACTCAATTTGAAAACTCCAATGAAGTAGGTGTCTTCTCCAAGTTGACCAACTCGTACTGTTTGGTTGCTGTTGGAGGATCCGAGAACTTCTACTCCGCTTTTGAAGCAGAATTAGGTGATGTCATCCCTATTGTCCATACCACCATCGCCGGTACCCGTATAGTGGGAAGAATGACCGCCGGAAACAGACGGGGATTGCTTGTTCCCACCCAGACTACTGACCAAGAATTAATGCATTTGAGAAACTCTTTGCCTGACTCGGTTAAGATACAGAGAGTTGAAGAGAGGTTGTCCGCATTGGGTAATGTCATTTGTTGTAACGACTATGTTGCATTGGTTCATCCAGATATCGAAAGAGAAACCGAAGAATTGATTGCCGATGTGTTGGGAGTGGAAGTGTTCCGTCAAACCATTGCCGGAAACGTGTTGGTGGGTTCTTACTGTGCATTGTCTAACCAAGGTGGTATAGTACACCCTCAAACCTCGATCCAGGACCAAGAGGAATTGTCCTCCTTGCTCCAGGTCCCATTAGTTGCCGGTACCGTTAACAGAGGGTCTTCTGTCGTGGGTGCTGGTATGGTTGTTAACGACTGGTTGTCTGTGACTGGTATTGACACCACTGCTCCTGAATTGTCTGTCATCGAATCTATTTTCAGATTGCAAGATGGCCAACCGGAAGCTATTTCCGGAAACTTGAGAGACACATTGATCGAAACCTACTCGTAATTGGCGTTTCGCTATGTGTTTGGCATTTCGTATTGGTTTTTCCATCTGTACAATAGTAATATCAGGCTCTTGGGGAAAGATGTAGTAAAGTAGAAGCGGAGTCGCACCAAATCAGCTGAAAGTGTTTGCTTAAGGCTAAATGAACGGATATAATAATGACCGTTAGCACTAAACCATTTCGATGAGCTTATGTCTATTATAATTATGGCACAGTGCAAAATCCAGCACTAATTGGAACATTCATACTAAACTACTCTTCCATCTTACCTGTAGGGTATATTAGACTCTTCAAAGTCGGTTCAAGAAATGGCCAGACACTGTAGACATTTTGGGGCACAATTTTCACAGCACTAGTTCAGGTAATGAGCTCCCTTCACTATACAGAAAGACTGATTTCGCTATTTCAGTTAACCTCCAATAACCGCAACATGCCAACAATCCTGACTTAGGACTTCTAGTGGGGCCTGTCTTCTCTCCCCACTTCCTCGCAGATCCATTCCACCGGATCTTTATTGTCCTGGGTCCTCGCAGGGGAACCAAATCCTCTAGACTGCCTAATTAGGAAGTGACGGTGGTCGCGCGATCATATGCTGAAGAACCCCATCAACGTGAATAGCCAGGTCCCATTTAGCCGATCTCCGCTCGATCTTGGTCCCACCTGAAGTTCACGCTTATTTCATCCATTTTGGTCCCTAACCCGTGGTATATCACCGAATCTCCGTGGTTTGTTAGACAATCCTCAGACCCACGACCCTCGCCAGCCCACGCTCAAATACCGAGTACCAGCCGCTCCATTTCCAACTTTAGTTCATCACTTGTTCACCCCAAACATCCACCATGGACTACCAAGGAATCCACCGTGGCTCAATTCGGCGGGAAGCTCTTCGGCATCTTGCTAGACTTACTGTCGAGGAGAACTCCAACTCAATCCAAGAGGTTGATAGCAGCAGTGATAATTTCACCCGGTTGATTTCCTTCACTCCCAAGGAAGATGTGTTCAGCCCTCAGGACTTGTCAGAAGTAGCCATTGCCCCTAAGGAGTATGAAGTGTTGATGGCATTGTGTGAATCCACCAAGAAGGAGTTCAAGTTTCCCAGCCATGCCCAGGCATTGATGAAGAAATTCCGGTTGTATCTTTTGGAATTGCCAGGCCAGAAGTTCTCCCCCACTGTGGTCCGCAAATGCTCGTCAACATCCACCCCTTGGCTTAACATTAGTGAACATTTGACTTCGGCCATCATCCACTTAGCCAGAAAATTCGACTACATGTTGGTAGAACAAGCTCTCGACGTCTTCCAAGAATTCAACGACTTTTTCTTCTCCAACAACAAGAACTACGAATTCTCCAATTATTTTACTCTTTTGGGAGTCTTGTCCGGATTGATCAACAACGCTGATATTTTGTCCTATTCGTCCCGAGCATTCAAAATTTTCGTTAATCTTGATACCTGTATTGACAACTTTGATTTTTTGAACGATATTGAGGTTTATTCTAATGCCATTTACTCACAAAATTCCAAGTCTAATAATGACTACTCCAACCTTCTCGACAAGGACTTGGTGATTGATTTTTCACCCGTTCTCTTCCTTGAATATTTGGGAAGACTTCTGTGTAATATCATCAACGCCATCGTTGATAACGATACCAAGCCTTTGTTGGAGAGTATTATCAGAAGAGTTGCTTCCAAGTATGATGACGGCTCGTTCAATGCGAATGACGATTTATTCGATAACTATCTTTTGACGAAAGAAAACATGGACATCAGCAGAGAGCACATGGATATCATCAAACATTTGACAGATATTGCTCTCCAAAAAATGGAGTTCTTGGACAGAGGTGAGACTTACATCGTCTATTCTACTTATAGTAGACTTAGACTTGGTTACTCCGCGAAGAGCCATTTCTTGCAGGTCATTAGTTGTGGTATTTTTACTGATAACATCGACATTAAGGTGTCCAAGAGACTCTTCAAAAATTGTTTGGAAATCAAGGATGTTATGTTGGATCAGGACCTTGGTCTCAGTGTCATACAACTCGGTTCGTTGTTAATTTTCAAGGATGAGAAAATGGGTAACCTCTTAACCCGTGCGTTCACTTCTTTAGTTTCTAATCCCAAATTCAGCAAGGAATACTGTCTCGAGGCCTCAAAGAGCTTAGGAATTGCTAGCAAAGTTTTATCTCAAGATGCTGTTATCACCACCATCTACGCTTTAACTAATTTGCTCTTTGTGGGAAATGAAAATCAACCGATGAGAAATGCAATCAGATCAAGATCTACAGGCTTGAGAGAGTCAACCTCTTTTAGAGCGGAGTCCATCAAGGATGCCCTGTCAAGAAGAAATTCTATAAGTTCATCAGCCAAGCAAGTTACAGCGGTTGCTGAATTTAATGAAAGCGACTATAAGAAAATTTGTGAAAATGCCATTATCGCAATTGTTGAAATCGCAAAGGCTTGTGATGATGAAAAGGTTGTTACGTTGGCAGTAACGTTATTAAGCCAAAAGACTTCGAATTTGAATTCCACCATTGGCCCATTGTTACTCGAAGGTTTAAGCTCTTGTGCTCCTTACTTGCCTGAACGGGAATTTGTTATTTTGATCAAATTGCTCTTTAGACTCTCCTTTGAAGCGTTTGAATCCAAAAACGACATCCTGTTGAACAACATGATTTCGTCTCAAGTTAGCCTTTCCAAAAAACTTGATCGCAACAGTCCATTGTATGAAGTTTACCTTCACGAACTCTTACAAACAGTTATCAGCAAGGGTGATGTTGAAGTGTTAGAGCATCATAGATCACACAATGAGATCATGGAAGTAGGGTCACAAATCAGTATTTATCTCAAGCCTTTGGCAGAATTATTGCCACACGTTGAGCTCAGCGAAAGTCCATTAGCTATTACCAGCATTGAAACAATCAACTTATTTAAGAACTTTTGGTATAATTTGGTTGTTCATGGATATTCCGCCAAGTCAGAATTTTCGAAGCCTTACATCAACGAATTGGAACGAATTGCCTACAATTCACCTCCATTGGTCAGTGAAGCTTCATGGGATGGAACGGAAACTTCGTTGGAATTGAACAGTATCTTGAGAAGAGGCTCCTCCAACCATAATATCAAGCATCACAGATCGTATTTGGGTGAACTTTTTGAAGTTCATAGGTCGTTGTCTTACCCTAAGTTAATTTTCTTGTCGTCTACTTTATTCTTGGAGTCGTTAAGAGTGAAGTCCGGTAACTGCTCTGATATTCTCCAATACTACACTGATCCTTCAGTCAGAATTAGTGGGGTTGAAAAATATATTGGCCACATAGCCCTTAAAGTTGCGAAGGATTTTATTGCCTTGATCCACCACGGGGCTAATGAACAGTTCAGTCAAGACAAAATTGCTCATCAACTCACTGTAATGATGGCATTATGCTGTCATAGATTGAAAGAGTTGCAAGATACTGCATTCCAATGCTGTGACATTTTGATCAACAAAGTTCCTTCTTCATTGATTCATCAGGAGAGTTTATTTTCTTTGTTTGACTTATTGTCCGTAATGTACGACAGTATTGTTGATGCCGATGAACATTTGTATCAACCCACTACTGGATTCAAAACCAGGCATTATGATATCGTGTTGTCATTATCAGATGATTACGAATGGAGACACGAGACTTTCAAACGGTTTGAAGAGAAAGGCAAACAATGGTTGAAATTAGTTCTTGTTAAAAGTAACTTGGATGTCAAAAGCTTGATTCAATCATATGTCTCAAATTTGAATCACATCAGAACCGGAAAAGTCCTTTATGGGGTAACTTTTGCTTTGAACACTGCTGCAAGCTCTATAAGCAGCAGAGAAAATGTGGGCTCCTATCATCCTTATCCTCATACTTCTAACTTGATTCTTCAGTTGAACTTGAGAAAAGATCTTATCAATGAGGTACCTCCACAAGCAAATTATGACACTCTTTTGAGATCCATCAAGCTAAAGGTGTATAATATTACATCCAAAGTGTCACTGGTTTCTAAGGAGAATGATCCCTCTGATGTGGCTGCTCACAATGACTTAGATTCTGAGATAACCCCATTGCTTAATCAAATTGCTGGATTAATTCTTGCTTCGGATTATCACAGCGGGGAATTAATTCGGTACCTTGTGGAAGTGCCATTCAAGGTATTTAGAACATCCATTATTAACTATGCTATTCTTCTCTGGCTCGCCATTATGAAAGACCGTTCAGAGCTCGCCACTTTAGTATTGGCAGAAATTGTTAAAAACTGGGAGAGTACTACTAACTTGAAGTTGGGATTATTTTCTCAAAGTGTGAACATTATAGACTCCGCTTTTTCGAAAATGGAGTATTCCCCAAGTGACGAAAAATATGTGCGAATTTCCAGTAATACTGCTTATGAAACAATTAGGCCGCATCTCTCCATCATCAAATTGATCTCTTCTAATTTCCAGGCCTCTCTCAATCAAAGTGACCATATTTTGAAGATTTTTACTCGATTTGTGGAGGTAGGCCTCCAGCATTTGGATTCTGCGAGCGTACATCCATTTGCAAGATTATTGAGATTCGAATTGATTAGGTTTGCATTTGATATTTTGAATTACCACTCGAAATTGAGATCCAGAGAAGTTATTCCACTTACCAATCTTATTTTAGATGGCTGCTTGTCCTGGTTCAAACAAAGATTTGCCTATCCTTATGGAGGTAATCTTTTGAAGATAAGAGCCGACTTTGATTTGTTGAAGGACGTAGCTAGGCTCATTGCTGCTGCTGACACCTTTGGGCATGAGCACTTGCTTAATAAGAAAACCATACTGTTGTTTTTCCTTGATGATGAAATCTCAAAAATAGCAATCTGGTTGAACCCATTGAATCCTAGTGATCTTAGAGGAACCTTTAGTCATGGCGCTCTAGCATCCACTCACATCACCCAGAGTTATGCTATTGATCCAATTTTGGCAATCAATTTGGCTTTAAGATACAAGGTGAAGAACTTGGATGAATTGCTTCAGAGTCTTATTACCAAAACCCCACTTCCGTCCATATTCTACACTGAAGCAGTTCAATTCTTTATTGGTATTAATGGAGGTGTCAACATGCCTAACCATTACCTCTTATTCTGGGAACCATTGCCTCCTATTGACTGTATTACATTATTCTTGCCTCCTTTCGGGCATAATCCTTACATTTTGCAATATACCATGAGGTCATTGGAATACCATGATGTGAACTTGACTTTCTTCTACGTCCCACAAATTGTGCAAAGTTTGCGTTACGATTTCAAGGGCTATGTTGAAAGATTTATTGTTGAAACTGCGAATGTATCCCAGTTGTTTGCTCACCAGATCATATGGAATATGTTAGCAAATAGTTATAAAGATGAAGATTCTTTGGAACCAGATTCTTTGAAGCCTACGTTGGATAGTATTCAAGAGAAGATGTTGGCAAAATTCAGCGACAAAGATTTGCAGTTCTACAAAAAAGAATTTGGATTTTTCAATGAAGTGACCGACATTTCGGGTAAGTTGAAGCCATACATCAAGAAGTCCAAGGCGGAAAAGAAGGCTAAGATTGATGAAGAAATGTACAAGATCAAGGTTGAGCATGGAGTTTACTTGCCAAGTAATCCAAATGGAGTGGTTATTGATATCAACAGAAAGTCCGGAAAGCCATTACAATCGCATGCGAAGGCGCCATTTATGGCCACCTTCAGAATCCAAGACGATGTGGAAACTTTGGATGAAACTGGTAAAGTGGTTCACCTTCCTCTTGAAAAATGGCAAAGTGCTATTTTCAAGGTTGGTGATGACTGTAGACAGGATGTTTTGGCGTTGCAGTTAATTTCTGTCTTCAGATCCATCTGGAAAAACGCTGGTTTGGATCTTTTCGTTTATCCATACAGAGTTACGGCCACTGCGCCAGGATGTGGTGTTATTGACGTTTTGCCCAACTCGATCTCCAGAGATATGTTAGGTAGAGAAGCGGTCAATGGGTTGTACGAATACTTCATCACCAAATTTGGTCCTGAAGAATCGATTGAATTCCAACAGGCCAGAAACAATTTGATTAAGTCATTGGCGGCTTACTCGATTATTTCCTACCTCCTTCAGTTTAAGGATAGACATAATGGTAACATTATGTATGACGATCAAGGTCATATTTTGCATATCGATTTTGGATTCTGTTTCGATATCGCACCTGGAGGAGTCAAATTTGAAATTGCTCCATTCAAATTGACCCATGAAATGGTGTTAGTGTTGGGAGGTCACCAAAACACACAAGCATTCCGGTGGTTTGAAGAATTGTGTGTTAAGGGATACTTGGCGTGCAGACCATACATGGAGACCATTGTGAGATGTGTCACACCAATGTTGGACAGTGGATTGCCATGTTTTAAGGAATCGACGATCAAGAAACTCAGATCTAGATTTGTACCTACGAGATCTGAAAAGGATGCTAGTGCATACATGAAGGGCTTGGTCAAGAAATCGCTTGAGAGTATGTCTACCAAGGGATATGATGAGTTCCAAAGAATCACCAACGGTATTCCTTACTAAATATGTCGGACAATAAAAGTTGATGAATACGTACAATGTAAAAGAGTCTGCTAGCTACTACCGTCCAAGAGCACAACTGAAAGCCCAGACTGCCCGCTTGGGTGCTCTGGAGGGGATCTATATGCAAATGTAGATGTGATTTTTCACGTCGTTCTCTGCATGTGGTTGCATGGGGTCCCTGCCTACAGGACGACGACGATAGCCCTAGCCATGGAAGTATGCACTGCCTAGTGGTTAGCGCAGTTGACGTCTTCTAGTAAGGACGCTAACGGGGTCTGCACTGCCCCTACCTGGCCTCAGCTGTGCCCAGCAATCGTCGGTCCCGCTCCCATTACCTTTGCCGTCCCGCGGGGAGAGCTTCTCCTGCATCGCCTCAGCCTCACAACAATAAATGCACAATGCACGCTTGTTACAAGTAAAAATGACGATGGATGGACCATGTTGTTGGCGAAAGGGAGCCTGTGGTGGTAACTGGGTCCCACCGCGGCCTACCACCACACTGCGACAGTAAGCGGCCACTACACTACTACTATACCACGTACTGCCTGCCACCGCCGTGCTCCCTATTTGCCCCATGGGCCCGGTTTAGCGTGCTGCGGCCTCCGCCCCTGCCTCGTCGCGGTGGCCCACTTTCGTAGCCGCACTGGATCTGCTCGTAGCCAGCGTTTTCTTGGTAGGCGCACAGCCCGTGTCAAATCAAATGTTTTTGCTTCCCCCGTGACCGCTATTTATAGTCTAATTGATCTAAACATCACCACTAGCATTAAGTTTTTCATCGCTAGCGGGCCGTATCCATACACACTCCGACCCTAGGACCTCTGGACTGTTTGATTCGACTACTTGTCCTTCTCCCTACTTCCCTAACGTTCTATTTCGTTGTCATAGACCCCGTACTGCTGTTCGCCAGCTGTTCCTTGATACACCCCTCAATAACCGGTGATCGCTGTGGTTTCCCACATTTCCATCGCTATATCCCATCACCAAATCGCCCAGCTAGTTCTTGCAAAGCGTTGTTCAAGAGCTATATGAGTCCAGTGTAATATCCCTACCATTGCACCATGAAGTTCCAACGAATAATCTTAGCGTTGATGCTAAGCATGTTCCATGCCGTCACCGCGCTTCGGCTCATTAGAACCTCGTCGTTGTTGACGTGTATGGACAGCTCCCAGTTCACCGCGTCCCACTTCAATGTCGAGTACTTCCCCGATAACCACACCGCCTACTTTGACGTGGCGGCATTCTCCAACATCGACGGTAAAGTGACCGCTGAGGTCTCAGTTATTGCTTACGGTATTAATGCCTTGCAAAAGAGGGTATCCCTTTGTGATATGAAGTTTGGTGCCATCTGTCCCTTGACTACCGGGCGTGTGGACTTGAACTCCAAGTACCAATTGGATGCCTCCGTCACCAAACAGGTTCCCGGAATCGCCTACACTATCCCCGATTTAGACGCCAGAGTCCAGATCGTGCTTATAAACGACGAGACCGGTGAACATGTTGCTTGTGTTCAAGCCGTTTTGACCAATGGTAAAACCGTACAAACCAAATACGCCGCCTGGCCAATCGCTGCCATCTCAGGATTGGGTGTTATTACGTCCGGTGTGATTTCGGTCATTGGTCACTCCAACACTGCGGCCCACATTGCTTCTAACTCCATGTCGTTGTTTATTTACTTCCAATCTTTGGCTATCACTTCCATGATGGCCGTAGCTTACGTGCCACCTATTGCCGCTGCTTGGGCCCAGAACTTTATGTGGTCTCTTGGTATCGTCAAGGTAGGCTTCGTACAGGACATCGCCAACTGGTATATTCAATCTACAGGAGGTACTCCTACCAATGTCATTGGTACTTCTTACTTGTCGGTATCAGTACAAAAGAGAGCAAAGAGAGCCGTACAAATTGCTGGTGACATTGGTGCTTCCTTAAGCCGTCTCGGCTTTGGTGGTTTAACTAAGAGAGCTTCTTTGAGTATCAGTACTGATAACTTTGGGTATGCCGATAAATTGAATTCCACTTTGTACACCATCAATCAAAAGGATCCTAAATTATCTTCAAAGACCTTGGTGTTAAGAGGTATTCAGAGAGTATCTTACTTGGCCGGTATTGAACTCACAAGTTTATTCATGACCACCATCATTTTCTTAGTGTTCTTTGCCTTTGTTGTTGTGGTTTGTTTGACCATGTTCAAAGCCGTCATTGAAATTCTTATCCGCTCTAAAGCTATGAACGAAGGAAAGTTTAATGAATATAGACAACAATGGTCCCACATCGTTAAGGGTGCATTGTACAGATTGTTAATTCTTGCTTTCCCACAACTTGGTGTTATGTGTCTTTGGGAATTCAGTGAAAGAGACTCGGCTGCCACTGTTGTTGTGGCGGCTTTCTTGATATTTATCACAATTGCATTGTTGTTTCAAGCTGCTATCAGAGTATTTTTGATGGGAAGAAAATCTACTAGGCAATTCAAAAACCCAGCATACTTACTCTTTGGAGACGGTACGTTCCTCAACAAATTTGGCTTCTTGTACGTCCAATTCAGAGCCGACTGTTACTACTTTATTCTTGCTTCCTTGGTCTACATTCTTGCAAAATCTTTGTTTGTCGCTGTGTTACAAGAACATGGTAGAATTCAAGCTGTGATTGTTTTCGTTATCGAATTGTTCTTTTTGATTGCACTCTGTGTTATTAGACCATTCATGGATAAGAGAACAAATGCTTTCAATATCACTATTGGGGTCATTAACACTTTGAATGCGCTCTTCTACATGTTTTTCTCATACGTGTTTAATGAACCACATGTTGTGTCTTCGGTGATGGGTATTGTTTATTTTGTGTTGAACGCAGTATTTGCGTTGTTCTTGTTGTTATTCACCATCATTACGTGTGTGTTGGCTTTGCTTTACAAGAACCCAGATACGAGATACCAACCAATGAAAGATGATAGAGTTTCATTCTTGCCTAGGTTCGACAATCCAAACCAACCCGGACAGAAGGCTGCAGGTGACGATATGGAGTTGATGGCTTTGGGTGCTACTGCCATGAAGGGTCACGAACATGGAGCCAAATCGGGCCTCTTTGATGAAGATGATTCGGTTTATGAAGACACTTCGATGTTTAATCGTAACAACAGTGCCAATGGCAGTAAGTCCAGTGAAAACTTAAAGGGCTCTAATTCTGATTCAGACCCCAAGAGAGATTCTTACTACTTAGAATCAATTGAGCCAACCCAGCCCACATCAACAATAGTGGGAGACGCATCCAACGCAATGAACTCATACGGGCAGTCCGCCCCTTACACTGGTGCTTACGCTAACAGGAACTATGGTCAGCAAACATTTGCTAACAGAAATCCTGCTCAAAACCAACAAAACCATGCTGGCTACCCTAGAAATGATGCTTTCCACGGTAACTATATATGAACATGTTTACTTCTTGGAAGAATATTGATGCTTCCATACGCTTGTTACCAGTAGTGTGATAGCTCTTGTTTATTTAAATTTGGCTCTCAATGCAATTTTTTAAGATATTGAAATACGTAAGTTTGGATTGTGTGGGGTAGTCCATGATATCGTAGACAATGGATTAGCTAATTAGACAGCTACCTTCTCTATTAATTGTCTCCCAATATTCGAATTAGCTGCGACACGGCAAAGACCACTATCAATATTAACTGTCTTTGGTTCAAACCAAATTTGCCAGCATCAGATGGTTTGAGTTATTATGTAGTTCTAAATCTAGAACGTATAAACTATGATTTTGTTCTTATCAGAGATATCCATGGCTGGGTCAAGCTCGTACATTTCACCGTGCTCATTAAGGTAGTACTGTTTCAAAGGTTGCCCTGTTAGAGGATCATAGTTTGGATCGGGATGGTGGTGGAGTTCAGGCTTATTGAATTCCTCCACGGCACCTTTCTCGCTAAAATCAAAATTAATATCGTCAAGTAAATTAAGCCGAGAAATGTACACTGTGGTAATGAACATTACGAGACACCCTTCCCACATAAACGTAGAAATAATGACGAATGCCGAGATTGCTTTCCTCATATCGCAAATATGAGTATTGGGGCATTTTCGAGGAATAATGTAAGATGTGGCCATGATGAAAGAAACTATTTTCATGAGGGCAGCCGCCAAACAATAGAAACTTCCATTTCGTTTTTCGAAGTTAATTATACGAACAATGAAAAGGACTGCCACAATTAAGGAAACGGCACTGTCTGCTATAAGGTACCTGTAAATCGAACTGCCCAAATGGCGATCTTGTCTTAGCAATATCGCCGACAAGGTAATGCAAGTAATAGCCAACATGATTTCAAACAAATATACAAAAAAGTTGGCGGTTATGGTGAAGGTTCTATCCAGATACCCGATGTGATCTACGAACTGGGGTCCAGAAAACGAAAACAAGGGCCTGTTCATGACTCGCTTCACCAAATCTTCTTCTAGTAATTTCTGCTTAGAATTGAGGCTCTGGAGCTCGAGGGTGGAGCTGGAGGATTCCGTGATGAGTTGACGATATTCTTTCGTCTCCATTTCCGGAGGAAGCTCGTTGGGGTCTTTTTGCCAGGGAAGTTTCGCCATCGACGGAGCAGTGTAGGGATCGATAATACTCTCAGGATAAACCATATCATTATGGTGGAAGTCATGATACGATGGGTTTAGTTTCATCAATCGTTCGTCCTTGGATGGAGGCGTGGGGGCACGATCTCTGATCTTAGCAAACGTTGGTTCGTCCTCTGCTATTTCGATGAGATTCCTGGGCTTGTTGGCAATGGGTGGAGGAGCAGAAGGCGTCCTACCGGGAACTCGGGGGCCGACAGTATCGAAGGTGATCACACTCAGTCGTTCGTCATCAATAGAAGTAGGAGTGGTATTTCTGGATCTCAATCGGGGTGGAACATGTTCGAACCGTGCAACGTCACTTACAACCCTATTCTCGAGACGCCCATAATTGTCATATCCCAGCATACCTATAATGCTATCAAAGTCCAATACAACTTCTTTTGTGAGGCTGGCTGGTACTTTTGGGTGTGTTTTTGGACATGGCTGGAACCTTCGTATAACACTCCTGCACATTACACATTACTTTTCCCAAAACGGCCCTATTGTAAATAATGTCAAGCCGCTAATCTGAGGCCCAAATCGCCGGGACAACTAGGGGAAATCGTCTAAGATAAAAATGCATTACTGGGGTAGTAGCAACAGCAGCGGTATTTGTCCAACTATCTTGAATTTAAAGTCGACGAAATATTGCTCCAGCCACTTAGATAACCTGCGCACGTAATCAATCTCCCATCCGTCAGTTTTACTAATATGACAGTGCTTCAAACGCTTTATTAATATCCACTTCCAGGGTCTGATGAAATGGATGCAATACCCAAGGTCAACCCTTTGGAAGCATTTGAGAATATAGGATGGATGCGGATGGTTTTTTTTTTTTTTTTTTTGCTCGAGTCATTACTATGATAAATCACTTATTGTGAGAGTAAAGACAAATGCATCGGGGTTGGGATTATAGAGGGATACATCCAGACTCTCTTTGGAATCGTCAGCAACTTCCATGGCGTCCATACCCGTTTGGTATTATTTGCTCGTGTATATATGCTGCTCAGGAACGATCACGAAATGGTTCTGTGGTCTAGTCGGTTATGGCATCTGCTTAACACGCAGAACGTCCCCAGTTCGATCCTGGGCAGAATCATTTTTTTGCACCTTTACTTTTTGCTAACCATGTCACTATAATCACATATCCCTTAGTTCACTTACAAGTACGTCTTCACGATGCTAGATTTATGCTTCTATAGAATTATCTAGTCCAAATATCAGTCCACCCGATATTCTTCCGTACTGCATTCGAAAACCCTTCGTTATACTTAACCCAGATTCTTGCGGCGTCCTTTTCTGGGCTGGCTGACCTTTCTGTTGTGTTTGGTATAGCCTGGGAAGATAATCCAGCTTTTTCCCTGAAGAATTCAAGACTACTGGCCACTTTAGTTTTCTTCTTTTTCTTGAGCTTCGTATCATTTTCTGTTTTTTCTGTGAATCTCTTTTGCGAAGCCCGTATGTTGCCTGAATCTTGTAATTCTGATGTAATTAATGGGAATAGTGTTTTCCTTCGATCTTGATCCTGAGACATCAGCCTCGTTCCTTCGAAATGGATAATTCCATCCCAATTAGGAGACATATTTAAGGTAATATTGCCCGAATCTAAGTCTCGCTCATATTCTAAGTTTAAATCCAAGTCTCTAATAAGCTTCGTGATTTTTTCCAACGACTGTTTCTCGAACCTTGACAAACCTGACTTCACTTTGGATGTCATCTCAGGGTTGAGAATCTTACCGAGGTAAGGTAATGCATAGCTACTATAAGAATCGGTAGTATTGCCGACAGACAACTTCATTAATAGCGGTAGCCGATCTATAGTTGAGCTGATGATAGTTCTGTTTTTTTTCATTGTCTCAAACGTTTCGAAATCAAGATTTCTACCATCTGTGATCAACAGAGTAGCGCGGTTTCTCTTGGGATTGATGTCACTGAACAATGACCAAATCTTAAGGTATAATAATGAGGAATATTGATTCATGTCTTGGTTAGGTCTGCTCAGGAAGCAGTCGTAGAAATTCAACCAGTCACTTAATTCCGATGGTTTCACTAATGAATCATCCTGCACGCTTACCACATCCAAGTACTTGAAGAAACATTCACGGACTACTTTGTCTTGTGATGTAGTGCCACTAAGGGATTTTCCATTTCCATTTAAGAATAAGTCTAGAAGGTTTTCAAAGTTTTTTTCTTTTGAAATACTTCCATCTCTTTTAAACAAGAGATCTACCATACTGAACCAAGGTATTTGAGAATCTTTGTTTGCCAAAACTCCTTTAGACAGTGAACGATGAATTTCATTCAGAAGATGTTTCCCATAGAATTGTAAATGATTAATACTTGCCCTAATGTCACCTTCGCATATTTCAACAAACTCGCCAATTTTCTGATAATCTAGATCAAGCTTTTCTACTTCAGCAATTTCCACTAGATGATTCTTAACAGATTCCATAGCTCTTCCACTTTTAATCCCTAACATTGTTCTACTAAATGGGGCTTTCTTGAATGCGACGATCTCACTGATGCTTCTCAATTTTTCCATCGGAGAATTCCTAGTCGGCCTGTTTGAATTATTTGAGTAAATGTCATTAGCAATACAAATTATTGGTCTTTGCAAAAAGAAATTGTCTTTTTTGGACGTTTTATCATCATTATTTCTAGAATATTTGAGCCTTTGACTTGTTTTCTGGTCCGCTATTATTAGCTCATTAATTATCTTCACGATTTCTGCACTGTTGGTACAAGAATCTATTTCATCGATCAAGAGACACCATGGCTTCTGCGTTTTAAGATTATTAGTTGTCACAGAATTCTTTATAATAGTTTTCAATTTGGCAGATACACTCTCTGATTCTTCCAGAAAAGAAACAAAGCTTTTGGCAGCATTAATTTCATTGATATCGTACCCCATCTTGCGGGCAATCATATGCGCTCCCAATGTCTTACCTATTCCAGGTGGGCCGTGAATTAGCAATACTTTCTTATAGGGACGGCCAAATACGTCAGAATTGTTAATCTCATTTGGATTAGTCACTTTCATGGATGCATTTTGCCATTTCTCCAACCAATCAAAAACCCTAAGATATTGTTTTTCGTTTCCATTCGGAACCAAATTGACAAATTGCTTGGGACAATACTTTTCGGTCCACATTGTGGAACTATCATTTTTCTCCGACCGATATTTTACTTGTGGTGCATTCAGGGATCGGTTTGCCCGTATGACATTTGTAGCATTAGCCTTTTTGAACAACAGATCCATATCCATGTATCCTTCTGATACATTGCCAATGTCAGTTAATTCTTCTGTCCCCTTCAAAGTACTCTTTCTCGGCTTCAACTTTATTACATTTCCACTGAATAATCTCACCTCTTTCGTTCCTATACTGGCTGGAGATATATCTATATCAGCGTCGTCAAGACTTCGGACATGGCCTGTGGATATCGTATCATTTTGCGAGTTATTATTGTTAGTGGTTCCAAACAAGAACGAAGATCCAAACGATTCTGATTCTGGAAGGTGCTGGTGCTCAAATAGAATGGACTGGGTAAACGAAAGATTGTCCACCGTCGGGTCTTGGTCCATGATGTCTCGATGTCACTAGATGAGATAATTGTAACGATAATAATAGTAAGGACGCGTTCGCGCGATTCGAAAAACGAAGTGTTAAGAAACGAACACCCCACAAAAATGAGGTGTGGAATTTGCAACATTAAATAGTGAGCACTTAAGAAAAGAAAGGGCATTGCTGATTATTAGAATTATTCTATATAGATTGTTTTAAATAAAGATATCAATCATATCGTAACTCTAAAACTATTCGTCAAGGCCGAATCGTTTTAAAGCAATTTCTTCCTCCTGAGATTCCTTTTCGGTCGATGAAGGACTCATTTTGACTAATTTCTCGGTTAGCAATTTCTGGTCATCGGTCAATTTTTGATTTACCACTGTCTTGAAGCTTTGTGGGTTGTATTGCACTAAGAAAAGTAACTTTTCATGAAGATAGTTCCTAGGTAATTTGTGAGTGTCATTATACCTAATAAGCAAAGGAATCAAGATCGTATAGAGGGCTGCTATTTTATTGTCCTCGTTTAATACTCTAGTAAATAGTATCAATATCTCAAATGAAATCTTGGGATCAATTCCATCTGACATCTCATCTGATAACCTTTTCATCAAATCAGATACCAAAAATTTCATCACCAATAATGGTTTATTAGCCTGTGCTGAATATTGGTTCAATGACTTGATACATTGAATGGCCATATTGGCGTTGTCCTTTTGCTCGATTAATCCAATTAACGCTTTGCTGAGTTCCTCTGACTGTTGTTCGCCCAATTGGATATCACCACTAGTAATCAAAACAACTGAGGTTATCACTGAATATTTGAGGTCTTTGCTGATAGAATAATATCCGCGTATTATATCACTGAAGTTTCGAGTTAAATCATTCTCGAACTTGTTTGTTTCGCTAACAATGAGCTTCAAGTGAGGCAAAATCACCGAAATAACCAACTCATTCTTGAACTCATATATCTTTGAGAAGATAAATAACAAACATGAATATAAGTCCACTTTGACAACGTCAGGGAAAATCTTGATCATTTCAACCAATTTCTCTAATGTCCTTTTCAAGATCAACAAGTTAGGTGCACTATCACAATGCTTAAGAATCAATTTGTGTGTCTCACTATTAGGATCAAAATCTGACCTTAAGAATGGAAGAGTATTGAACAATGGCAACATTTCCACTCTAATTAATTCGAATAGCTTGTCAAATCCCCGTTCTATCGTCTCCATAGATGGTTCTCGACCACCATTGGTGACGTAGGTATGCGATATAGTGCTAACAATTTCAACCAATTCAACTTGGGACCCGGTATCATCATCTATGAGGATCAACCTGTCAAACAAATCAATGACTTCAGAGAAAATCTGATCATCAAATAGTAATCCTACCAAATCTGGATTTTTTACAAGACGCACCATAGAGTTCAAAATTCCAGGGACATTCTTATTTTTGATCAACGATTCCACGCACTGACTGAATAGCACGAAGAAGAAATTATCCCCATCTCCAGCCAAGAACTCCTCGATGAATTTCGGATTATTCTCCAATTCAATACTTAGTACACTAATAAAGTTAATCCAGTAGTTCCCGTATAGGTCTAACTCTCTATTGGACGAGTCACTGAATTTCAAAGTTGAGTAATCTCTTAAAACAAGAATCCAAAGAGAAGTCAACAAAGTAGAATACTTATCCAAAGTTTCCAACAATTCAGTCTCTGTCGCATCTCCGTCTTCTTCTGAATCGATTTTAAGCAATGCCCAGCAATTCAAAATCGATAACTGGATCGATTTTCTTCCGTATTCAGAGATATTTTCCAAGAATCCAAACTTAAGGAACTTATTTGCTGAAATTTCTTCCAATAAATAAATTAAGGTTTTCAAGATTCTCTGCTTAGAATAAAACTTTATCCTAGGCAAATTTATAAATTTCGAAGAGACATTGATAGTATTCACAATGACTTGAGCATTGTTATCTCTATTGAAGCACGGGATCAAGGCACTGATAATCTGTGCCTGTTGCTGTTCTAAAATCGACACCCCTGGATATAACGGATCTGCCATATGTCCAAATAATTTCAAGACTTTGTCAAGTAAATTAATACCCCCCAATTTGATGGGAGTGATCGGCGCAGTTGAGCCCAAAAAAGATATCTTCACTATTTCTTGTATTTTATCCTTTAAGTTGTCAACTAAATGTTCTTTTTTAGCAGCCAACTCTAACAAATGATTCAACAAATCGTAGATGAATAGTTTGAATGCCCAGGTGATAGGCTCATTCTTATCAACTGTATCGCTATCATCGGCCACGATATTTTCGATTTCTTCATCTTTGAACTCTATACTATTGTTGTTGCTTCTTTTCTTTTGTCTCTGTTGTAATGGAAGTAATTTTTGCAGATAATTAGTCTCGATAAATGTACCAACCAATTTCTTAGAGCTGAACTTAAATAACGAGTTTAAAATTGTGAACCAGTTCATATCGAGACTCGATTCCAACCATAAGGTTATGAATTGTTTAAGTTCTTTTACAGGTTTGAGGTTCATGGAGATCCACAACAAATTAATACTTTCCTTGGTGACAATCTTGGTTCCAAATATCTTGACTAGTTCCACATAACATTCATAAGAAGCTTGATACAAGTCAATACTGGTATTGAATGGAAATATGGAATCTTTGGCAAGCGAGGTCGGGGAAGGAGATGTTAATCCAATCTTAAGATTCTTAGATATGATCAAATTCAACAATTCTGTTATGAAATGTACTTCGTCTTCAATAAGTTTAGGATCAAAAATGATCAACTCTTGGAATAGAGAAAGCAAGTATCGGTATGTATAGGTATAATCACCGATGGTTATCAAGCCAACACCATTACTGAAGGCAATAATCAAGTTCTTGATAATTGTTCTTTGATTGTCTGCTAGCTCACTAAGTCTTGGTCCGAGAGAAGTAACAAATACCTTCAATAAATGAGCAACCAGTCCAATGGAGTGATATTTTGTCTTAAGGTTAACTAAAGTCTTATTCGTCAAATCATAACCAAAGTTCGGATTCAAGTAGTTTTCATAAATCTTTGCCAAACTAGCAGTTATAAAATTTACACCATCGACGTTTGCTTCAAATAAGATAGTGATAGATTCGATTGTATAGTAATAAACCACGGGATTTGGATCATTCAAAAGTTGTACGATGACGTTGTAAGTATCATTAAATCCAAACTTTGCATTCTGATATATCTTGGCCAATGTAAGGATAGACATTCCTCTGTTGTACGGGTTTGAGTCAGTTACGATATCATTGATGTATTTGTTCACGATTTCAGCAACTGTCGCCTTTGAAACTAATAGACTTGTAAGACCAATAGTATCTGAATTTATGGTGATTAAATGCTTATTCTTTGACTCGATATGAGATAAAATTTCCCTTATAATCTTGACAATTTGACCATCTAAGTTTAATTTTCTTTTCACAATACTATTAATAAGACCATGGAGCGCCACCGAGATGTTCACCTTAACTGCTTTTAACCTCAAGGGATCCACCGACGAATTTGTCAAAGAATTTCTCATCTGCTCCAATAATGACGATTGTATTTGCAAACTCAAGTTTGGAAATACTAACTGGAAAAGCTCTATTGATAAATCCACCAAAGAGGTCAAAATAGGCGGGGCATATTCTTCACGTAATGAATACCTTTGAGTCAAATAAACATTGGGGTCATTATTGATACTATGGCCCACCGACTTGAAAATGAGTGCTTCAAAAAAGTCAATCCAGGTAGTGAATTCTTCTTCTATTGGGTGCTCGATCGGTTTAATGATGGAAGAGTCAACTTCAGAAGTTGAAAAAGTATCTTTGAATTTGAGCTCTTCAGTAGTCAGATCCCTATAGGTTAATACTGGTGTAGATGTGTTAGTTTCGGTACCTCGTGGTCCACTCTTGATTAATAACTCGTCAATGTTCGCAGACACACTTGAGAATTTACTAGTAATACCGAAAGAATAATTGTACTCTTCTGAAAGCAAAATAGTATCATTATCGAAGTCTGCCAACTTGTGACCAGAAGCACTTCCTTTAGATTTATTCTTCTCTGACAAATCATGGCTAATAATACGGCTGAAGATTTTTGAGTCGCTGAAAGTTTTGATCAAGAATATCATCATATTTGAATTGATATCGTTTTTGAGAAGAGTTGCCAACTTTGTAAAACTCTGTAAAATAATCTTCTTACTGTAAAGGATTAAGCTGATCAATATTCTGTCCGATGATAAGTGAGACGAGTCAGAATAGTGAATGTTACTTATCAAGTTAGGGTTATAATCACCTTCATTGAAACTCTGGTTATTGAAGTTGGTGTACGATCCAACTTTAGGTATGTTACTTTCCAAATAGGTGAGATAATTGTATGACTTAGTTAACAAAAACTGTATCTGCTTAAGAGATTCGGGTGACAACTCGATTGAATCGATATAGTTCAATAAGCACACCAAACTGAAATTTCTCAACTGCAAGTTGTCAATAATTTCCAAGCTCTGCTTTTCTTGGGAATCAGTTGATAATGAAGTGCTAATAAATTGTGACGTTAAAAGACTTTTCCAGAAAACAAGGAACTGAGAAGAGTTTAGTTTAACAAATTCTGAATCATTATAAAATGTAACCAAAGATGACAATATAATCCAACATGCGCCATTCTTCAAAGAATTAACATGAGAACTATTATTGTTGTGTTTCAAATTTTGAGTACAGAAACTTAAAATTTTGACGATGGTGGAGTTTTGTAGTAAGATTGGATCCGTCTGTTTTATAAGCGACAGTAATACTAACGAAAAGCTAGTTAATCTTATTGATACTGATTTGCTGATATTTTCATCTGTTGAGGGATGTTCAACGTAACTTGAAGTTGAGCCTCTTACTGTAGGCCCACTCTGCCTGGCCTTTGATTCTTTCCCATCGCAAGCTTTGTATTCGCGATTCACCATCTGGAAAACACGAAGTACAATCAAATTTATTTCAACATCATTGACTCTAGCGTAGAGAAGTAATGAATTCAAGGCGTAGTTCCTGATGTAGTCATTTTCATTCACAATTAGCTTGAATAATATGTCTTTGATAAAGGAACTCTCTTGAGTTTTAGATTCTTCGCTTTCTTCTTCCTCTATTGCTCTATTCTCGCTGCTCTCCTGAGTTGCCTCGGCTTCTGCTTTAGATTTTGATTGAATTACCGAATTAAAATTGATTCCGAATGGGATCAAAAGTTCAAAAATGTACAATAGAATATTGGCCTGATAAGGGTTGGTGTACGGTCTTATTTCCTTTAGCCTAGCTTCTTTTGTTTTGTTCCTGGAAGATTTAGCACCCTTGAATCCAAACAAGATTGATTCCCTTTTCCTCAGACTCGTCAGTGGTCTGCTAGCTCCAAATTCGGAATCCATTGCCGATTTTTCGCTGCTGTATTCCAAGTTGAATTTCGTGTAAATGTAGCCAGTGAGAACATCATAAGATAATGAGCCGATCTCTTTAATAATGAAATCGACTACGCTCCTCCAATGGATTAGGACTTTTATCCAATGCTGATTTTGAATGTGATGTCTGTTATGGTTCAACTCACCTAATTTGGATAAAATAGTATCGAGAATTAATATTAAATTGCTCGACAAGTACTCCGAATTTTGGAATTGTTCTAGTTGAAGGTATAATATAAATGTCTCAACTATACTGGTTTGCAAAAATAAGCATTCTGCATATTGATTCATTTGAGACTCACTATCATGACCAATCAAGGTATTCTTTTCACTTCTCATTTCCACTGACACTGTATCATTCTCCTCGTCCACCATAGTACTCAAAGATTTGTCCCAGCTATTTGGAGAGGGGAGAAGGTACTGATTTATCAAATATTCGATAGGTCCAAACTTACCAGTTGGAACAAAATTAATCAACAAATGGGATAGGAGTTCAACAGCAGCAACTCTAATTTCTTGATTAGGGTTGGACAAGCAAAAATGAATAACCTTTTCGTGCGTGTTCAATAGATTCACCTGGAATTGGTTTTGATGATTCATTATCGTCTCGGGTTTCATTTTAGCTCCTGCTGATGTCGATGAGGTGGACAAAGCTAACAAATTCTCATAGTTTGTAGATACAGAGAGTAGAAAAAGATTCTTAAGCGTCAAGACATAATTCTTTTTGAGCAACACTGTCGAATTATCTTCGGATACCTTAGTATCATTGTATAATTCGTAGGATATTTGAGGAGCAGTTATGCTTTTAGTAGCTATCTTCAACAATTTTGCTTGAAATTTCTCGTCAATATCTATTTTCGAAGCATTTTTGACAATGGAGTTCAACAAGTAAACTAATGAGCTATCAATGTGAGGCGTCTTTTTAAGAATCTTATAAATCTTGTTGGCAGAGAAATTCACAATAGATCCTAAATGATTTGGAAATGTCTCGAACAAATCAATAAGAATAAAAGTAGAAATCTTAAATATGACTGGGATTCTCCCTGCATCATCGAACTGAAGATGGTTCAACAAGCCATTCGCAAAGTCATGAACCTTATTGGTCAACGTATTAAAAATAAGAACTAGATTTCTCGATACAAGCTTGAAGATGTTTTCAGAGAACTGATCCTCAATATTCATTCCTTTGACTTCATCATTCTTGGGTTTATTCTTTGAAGGGTTTTCTACCTTGAAATGTTCGATCAATTGGGTCAATTGTTCGAGATACAACCCCAACTCGGCATCAGGTGTCGATTTCAAATGACCATGAAGATCGACCAAGTATTTGAAAACTGCGGTCTTATCAATTCCATTTGCTGCACCTGGGAAAGGAACAACATTTGACATAGTGGGTTGAGTACCTTGTGACAGAATAATGGGATAGCTTTCAACTTGTGTTAGCTGTACTGTAGATCTAATCGACGCGATTTTCCTGCATACAGTCCAACACCAGTGCTATGATTACTGAACTAGAGTTCGTGATATATATTAAATTAGGGGTCATCAGGTGTCTATGAATCTATGTAGTTCTGATTAAGAGGCAAATGCTCTGAGTAATTATTGCTATAATGATAGTAGCGTACGTTAAATGAAATTTTCGTCACATTCCAAATAATTTCAATTTTGACTTGGGTTTCTCTTCTAGAACAACCTGTCTTTCCGGATTAGGAGATCCTTTGATAGGAGACAAATCTTTAACCAAATCCTTTGTCCTCGACTTGCTTACCAGAGGTTTTCCATCCAGAGTGGAACCATGACTTTTTCGCGAAAATACACTCGATGTGCTTTTATAGCTTGACAGACGACTGACCTCTCCATGTAAATCTTTGCTAGACGGAGATGGGGTTATTCTGCCTTTTCTGGAAGAGCTCACACTATGCTGTGAATCATAACTGTCACTTACAACCATGACGTGGTGGTTAGACGTGGTGGTGGTTGTGCTCGATTTCAACCCCGTTGTAGTTGAGTTTCTAATGAATGATTGTACTTCATTTGTCATATCCTGTAATTTTTTGAGGGAACTCGACTTCTTCATCTGAGATTGATAGTTGTTTGAAGTACTAGGTGGACCAGCACTTAGTACTTCGCGCATACTGATGAACAGCATATCGGCATCGGCACCGTCCCCTTTCATCTCTGAAGCTTCAAGCTTCTGCCGAAGCTCATTCACTTCATTCTGGTAATTTGTGATGTATAATTGCTTTTCAATGCCGCCTTTCCGTTCTCTTTCATAATCATTCTCTAAGAGTGCCAACTTCTCGAGTAATTCATTATTAAACTGTGTGGCAAGTTCAAGTTTATGAGTGAGCAACCTGTCATTAGACTCCATGCTATCATTTACAATCTCCACCGATACCAACTGTTGCTTCAAAGAAGTGATTTTGTCTTCGCAATCTCGTATCTTAGTACTTGTACTGTCGTGTAATGCATTTAATTCTTTGGTCAATTGAACTATCTTAAGCTTGGACTGCTCAAGCTCGTGTCCCTTATGGTCTAGTGCTTTCCGGATTTTGATATTACTTGATTCTAATCCTTGCAATTCCTCTTCCAATGCCTGCTCAAGCTCCTTACTAGATTCCTGGAACTCATTGAGCGCTGCTTCAAGCTCTAGCACTTTTTCGGCAAGTTCATCCTTCGACAAGTCTCTTAAGACTCTTCGACTGTAGCGCGTCGGTGTAAGAGTCACTTCCAGATCTCTAGTGGGTGTGTCTGGGTCCATCTATCCTAGGTTAATGATTGCAACTGGGCAGTTTTCTGTAAACATTGGTATTGGCATGGACACTACTTTGTACCAAACTATGTGCTACTGCTAGTGCTACTGAAGGACGTCGATATGAGGGACTGAGTCAATCAGATAGAAAGCCCAACACATTGGTAGTTTGACTATTAATTTTGTAGTGACACTTTGTTCTTCGATGATAGTCATCGTTTGCTTCATATTTTACGTTTATCGACATGTACGAATTTGCACCCAATACAGATCGAGTATCTTATCAACCAGTGGTGGTCTGGAAGTATGTTACTATTCAAAGGTGACCGAGTAGACTGTTCTTTCCAAATATTACCTTCTGGTACAGGTGAAGGGCCTTCACCAGGCGGTCGTTTGGATTCCAGTGCGAATATGATGTCACGCCTGCGTACATTTCCGCACGACACCATCTCCTGTTCACAGCAAAAGGGTTACCCGCTACAACAAAGTAGGGTAACACCTTATCAGTGCATAATGGAAGTCCAGCAAGAAATCGGAGGAGCGCAAGCACTTCTACAGCTAGGATCGAAATTGAAAGATGGCGAGGACGATGCAGAGCTCAACATCGCCGAAATAGATGAGTCTAGAGCAAACGACCTTGTTGACGATGGTGAAGAATCTGGTGGCAGAGATCATTCTGGCGAGGCTGATCGGGATCCTTCTGATGATGATGAAACCAACAAGACCACTAACCAACAATTGAACGATGCTGTTGAGGCAGCCGTGATGCGCTATGTTGGAGGTACTTTAGATACCAACGGATCCAGAAAGAATAAGAGACGGCTAAACCATGAAGAAATTATGAATAATATCAATGATTTCAATCAATGGACAGGCTTCTTGGATGAAGACGTCACGCATGAGGACTACAATTATTCCAATGATGTGGGGAAGAACAGAAACAATAAGAGAAGAAGGGTTAGCCACGAGATCGACCCAGAACTAGCGGGTCTCGGTACTTCCGAACATGATCAATTGGTAGAAGCTGCTATAATTGATGCAAGGGAATTGACCAGGCATATTAATGATGGAGAGTTAACCGACCATGAAAGTCTTCATAATTCTTTGCATGGAGTTTCTTCACACCATGCCCAGCAAGTTCTAGCAGCAGCTGTGCAAAATCAAGGCAATGGCACTGACTCCATTTCAGCAATTACTCAACTAGCACAGGCAGCGTCCTCACTATCAGGCAACTTAAAAAAGAATAAGAGTACTCCAAGGACAAAAAAGACCACCAAAAGAATAGATGAGAATATGATGAATTATTCGCCAGGGGTACCTGAAATGCAATTAGCAGAAAAGAATGCTCCAAAACCAAGTTTTAACCATCTCAATGATGTAGAAAGTCTTGTTGAAGAAGCTGCGAGTAGAGCTTGCAATTGGTACAATTCATTGGAAGAAGATAATACTGGGAAAGGGCCAAGAGCATTTGCTCCAGCCGAAGTCGGCGCAGTTGAGCACTTCATATCAGGCTATTGTCACCTATTCAAGTGGACCAGAGAAGATATTTGCAATAGAATCTGGTCAAGTGAGCGAAAGAAGGATACATTTTGGGAAAGTTTAACTCGTGTGCTTCCTTATAGATCCCGTGCTTCTATATACAAACATGTTCGGAGGGTGTATCATATTTTTGAAGTCAGAGCTAAATGGACAAAGGAAGACGATGAATTATTAAGAAGATTGGCAGCAGAACATGATGGTAGATGGAAAAAAATTGGAGAAAGCATGGGTAGAATGCCAGAAGATTGCAGAGATAGATGGAGAAACTATGTGAAGTGTGGTGATCAAAGAACTTCCCAAAAATGGACCCCAGAGGAAGAAAATACACTCAAAGAGATTGTTACTGAAATGGTGGGTACTGCCTCTGGAAAGCAGAAGGGGTCGCCAATAAATTGGACGGTAGTAAGTGATCGTATGAATGGCCGGAGGTCAAGAATCCAGTGTCGCTATAAATGGACCAAGCTTGTTCGTAGAGAGTCGATGGTTCGATCTACCTATATGCCACAAGAAATTAAGACCTGGCTATTAAAGCGCTTAGAAATGTCAGTATTCGAATCTATTGAGAAAATTGATTGGAATTACATAGGACAAGCTTTTCAAAACGAAAAGGCTGTATTCTCTGAAGCTGATTACGATTGGGATGCTTCTGATTTCAAAGCCGCATTCGAAAAGATGAAGTCAGAAGTCAAAGACAACCGGAAGCTTTCTTTGACTCATCTTTTGCAGAAGTTGATTCATGATTACTATACAAAAGATAGCAAGGTGACTGCAAATACAAGTGAGGATATCTCTTTATTGAAGAATTCCAGGATCAAAGCTGGAGACCTTAAAGAAGTTGAAAAACCTCAAAACCATGAACATAATGTCGACAATAGCGATGCTGCCAGCATAGCCAATGCTGCAGTAGCGGCCATATCATCGGGAGTGGAAGTAGAAGAACCCCAACAACAGGAATATAGCTTGTGGAGATAAATTCTGCAATAACTAGAAGTATCGCTTGATTCAGAATTGCATCTTTGTTGGTGTGCTGCTGAAAACTATGTATATAATTAAATTGAAGACTTCAGTAATCCAGCCATCCATAACTCCGAAGTCTATTAGAGGTTACAATTTTCAGTGTCTTTGTAGAGAATGGGTGAATCTGTGTCAAACTAATTTTGTCCGCGCACGACCACCTCATAAATAGACACAGATCACTATCGAACACTATGCCAACAATGATTGATTACCTGCCAAATGAAGACGCGTTGCTAGCGTTTTATGATGTCAAAATCCTTACTCCTAAGTCATCGAGTGATTTGAATCTCTTTGAGCGGAAACAGTTGGATCCCGATGAAATAGAAGAATTGCCTCAGGATCAACAATTCAGCCTCTTGAACGAACTAATAAGTCGAGAGTCCGTACCTAGAAACAATGAACAAGGGATGACAAAAAGTGATTTCGAGGATCCTTTGGTTGGCAAAGGTAGTAATATCTATAATAAATTGGTCCTGGACCAGGTTATTCAATCATCATCAGATCCCGATTTGAAACAGTATTCGATATCTTCGTCCAATTTCAATTCGAAACAATTCTTAAAGGCAATTCATTCTGACACTCCGATAGAACAGCTTGTTCTGTCTCTTGATTTTCTCGAACGCAACATACAGAGCCAGACCAGTGAGTTGAAAGGGGTAATGGATTCTAATTTCTTGAAATTTATCAACTCCAAGAAGGCAATTGATGAAATATTGATTCAATTCAAAAATCAGAAATCAAAGCTACAGAAAGATCGTGAAAATTCAAAGGTCTTTAATCCCAAAAGGCACCAGCAGTTGTCTGGTTCTAAAGCAACATCGCTATCTTCAATTTTGGAGGATTCCATCAATAATCTCAATACTACTTCCTCCTTGATGATCAGGCCAATAGTTGACAATAAACTTAAAGAAACCAAAATACAGAATTTGATAGAATTCATCAAAACACATCAGGAGTTCTTCGATTTGCCCAGTAAATTGTGCGGCTACATCACTAATCATTCCCATGATCTCTTCATTGAAGATTATAACAAGTTTTTAAATGACAAGGAAGATTTCTTAAATTATCAACAAAATAAGTTTGTGCGAGAAATGAAGAAGTTGACAGTTGCGAAGGACGAAAAAGGAATGGAAGCGTTGAAACAGGATCAATTATTGATCAATACATCATTATTAAAGGTGTTTTCTGAGGTTGACAATATTGTTGATCAATATAAGAAAAGAATATTTAAAGAGTTGTTGACTTTGGACTATGAAGTCAGCGAAAAGCGTCAGTTGAAGTCAAACAATTCCACTAATAGCAGGTTCCTTTCTTTGGTGGACAAATTATACCAGTTGGATGTCAATAATACAGAAGCAAATCCAATTTATGACTTTTTGATGAATCAATTAAAGAACATAGATGAAGAGCTCGAGTACCAGATTGCTAAGTTTGATAACAAATTTGGTTTGATGCAAAAGAAATTGAATGACTATGTCAAGTCGTTACCTGACGCGAGAAGAGAAGGTTCTCATATAAGATACATTGGTGATAAATATAGTGAAATTGAAGATTATTTAGCTACATCATCAAACAGCACTTCGATTGAAAAGTACTTGTCAAATGCTTTAGAGCAAGATATCCCGAACCCCGGCTCAGATCTTGTGCTGATATTCCAAAGCAGTGAAAATTTAGATCTTTCCATTATTAATGAAACGTGGTTAGTATTGAATAACTTTGTCAATTATCTCAATGGACTTTTCATTCGTAATTTGAAAAAATTCACAAACAATTACAGACACTACAAGGATCATAATATCGATACTGATGGCAAAATCAGAGAGAAGTTTGATTCATTGGTGGACAAAATTAATGTTGTCTTGGTCACCTTATTTGAAGATGAAGAAGCTAGCAATAACCAATTGGAATCATCTCCAAGTAACTACAAACAATTTTTACCTAACTTTACGAACTCTTTATCGACAATACACTATTTAGGGGGTGTCAATAAGAAATTAAATGAGTTCCTATCATGCTTGGGAGACTATTCTGGTACAATTGGAAACTTATCGGGTAGTTCCGCAACCAATAAAGTGATAAAAAACTTAAGGAACTGTTCTTTGAAAATTAACCAGAAGATTTTGGAGGCAATTTGCGCCGTTTGGGTCAATGACTGCTCTCAGTTTTATGATTTAGAAAACTGGGAAGTGAGAAACAATTTGACTAACTCTGTCGGTAGAAACCTGGCGAATGATGATTCGAGTGACGGTTCTTTCACGAAACTTATGAACATTATTGAATGCTATCAAACTTACGTTTTGATAAAACTCAAATCACTCATCACAAATAAAGAGGATTATGATTCGGAATTTAGGATCGTAGCAGCATACCCCAGCAAAAGGATATTGGTTAGTATCGAAATTCAATTTATGAGAAGTCTCAATATTATAGTGGATTCGATAATGAAAAAGTATTCAATTGAAAGAAATCTAGACCTAACTGAAGAGAATACGTTCAAAGTCTTGACCATGAATAACTTCGATAAATTGTCAAGAGGGATTTATCCTCGTTTAATTAGAAAATTCGATAGATTGTTTGATAAGGAGTTGCTGACACAGAATTTGAAATTATTCGCTGATATTGATAAGGCATCGTTAACAATTTTTGATGACATATTAAATATCGAAAAGGTGTGGTTGAGCATGAAGGTTAATAACTATTTCCAAAATGACCAAATTAAACCAAGTGAATTAAAGGTAGATGGCTTCATTTACGAAATTTTGATACATTTTGTGAAGTTAGTTCACAAGGTCAAACCAATTACTGGAAGTGAGATCTTTGTCAGCATCGTTAACGAACTTCAAACGCATTTACTAAAAAATATTTTGGACAATTTGAGAAACTCTAACTTATTAACATCAGTGCAATTGGTGAATTTGAAACTTGATGTCAATTTTTTCATGGAGGTTTTCGAAATGTCCAACACATTGAAGTTGAACCAACAAACATTCAAATTATTGGAGATTTTGTTAAACACCATCGAAGAGAAATTTAATGGTGAAGGTAGTTACTCGAAGCTGAAGTTCAAATCTGTATTGGAAACCAACTTGAAAGATTCCGAGAGCCAATTCGGATGTTTCTAACAATATGTATATTAGAACGAGTTAAGATTGTATTCAAATTAAATTAAAAGCTTATAGACATCTGTAGTCATCAAGAGCTATCTATTTTGACTTGTTCTCTCAGTCACTGACTACAAGTTGCCAAAATACCCGGTATATTGAAAAATCCCTAAATAAACGACCCAAAGGTGGTCCCTAATCACCCTTGGTTAGATACTCCATACTTTCCCCCCTCCAACGGATATGAAAGAATTATTAAATTAACATGAGATATCTGCTATTACTGTCCACTTGCACTCTTATGTGTGTGTGTGTGTGTGTGTGTGTCAAGTGGATCAGAGAATAGTGAATATCTGCTTATAAGGAAGCTTTTTGGGTCTGCTTTTCAGCCGATTCAACAACAACTTCCTTGTTAGTGTCGACAGATTCGGAGTGATCTCCCTCAATTCCACCAATGTTGGTGTGTCTCAAGTCTTCGAATAACTTGTCCTTTTCTTCCTTGGTCAATTCATGTTGCTTCTTGTTCTTGATGTAGTACATTGGATTCAATTTGATCATGGTAAGGTTCTTGAAACCTGGCAAGTGACCATTTCTTTCCTCGTAGTACATCAAAGCAAGAGCAATGATGATACAGATCCAGTAAACATTGTAAGCAACGACAGATCCAACAGTAGCAGAGTTTTGCCATCCTAACAAAGCATTGAACACATCCCAACCACTGTCAATTTCTGGGTTACAACAGTTTACGTGCCACACAGATTTGGCAATATTGTAAGTACCAGGACCTGAACCATTTTCGGCAGCGTCACCACCGGTTTGTTTGTTGAACACGTGCATCTCGAAATACCAGATAGCCTTGGAGAACAAACCAGCAGAAATCAAGTACAAGATACAGGTAGAGAAAACCAAGAAAATTTGCATCGACATGGTAGAACCAGTATAGTACAAGATAAGACCGACAAGGATACCAGCAATGATACCACAAACCACAGGAAGAGGGAAGGCGGTAGCCTTGGAACTTAAACCAACACCACCGACGAAAACGACAGCTTCCAAACCTTCTCTTAAACAGGTGATAAATGGCAAGATGAACATACAGTACTTCTTAGTCAAGTAACCAATCTTAAAACGGTCAGCCCTGTTTTCAGGAACCTTAACCAAGGCTTGAGCCAACTTAACTCTCCACTTTTCCTTCATCTTATTGATACGCAACATGGCAATACCCATAAGAGAAATCAAAAGAGTTGCAAGAATGGAGAAAACACCTTCCCAGATATCTTCGGACTTGGCCCAAATATCATTACGGAGACTGTAGAAAGTACCAATGAAAGCGGCACCAAGAATCAAACAAACAACAACACCTGCAATCGAACCAAACCAAACTTGGTTCCGCAATTTCTTATAGACCTTAGGGTCATCGGCAGCACCTCCAAGACCCTGCTTCAAGAAAGCAAGAAGGACCGATACCACAACGATAGCCTCTAAAGCCTCTCTAAAGACGATAAAGAAGATTTGGACGTTGAATACACTCGCCATGTTGGAGGGGGGGTGTAAGTATACAGAACTCTAAAGTGCGGCGCGGCCTCCTCTTTATATACTTAATTCCTTGTGCCCAGAAAAGGTGCATAAAATTGAATAATTAGGGAAAAAAATTTTATGGGAATGCATGGACTTATCGTATTGGGTGAGGAGTATGTTATCCGAAACGAACATAACCGGAACGTTTTCGTGAAATAAAAACCATATGACAGGAAGCGTTCTGGTCCCTACGACTGTGAAGCCTGTGAGAGTCCTAAGGTCCTCAAGATTGTGGACTTCTGGGCTAATGTCCCTGCTGTCATAAGTTATCTGATTCATCTTTGTGAGGATATTAATTATTACGGGGTCCGGGCTTCGAATTGGGTGCGGCGCAATCTCTCCTGACCAATGAGTGGTGAAAAAAGTTTCCGAAACGGTGTATTCGCATAAAAACCACCCGTTAGTTATTGGATGGAATTGTACAATATTGAGGGCTTTATTGTCAGTTGCATGGGTCCGGCCCCGCCCGAAACCTACCTCACATCAGCCCTCACATGAGCCCTCACATGAGCCCTCACTAACGCCATTACTTCATGTCGATGAGTGCCAAGCGTTATACGGATCCCACATGTCCACAAAAAAGGGCCTTTACATGAGATTTAAAAGATAACTCGGTGTAATAAAAGCCGTGGCAGACGAGCGTTCAGTTGACATCAATATCTCAGGTGACATCCGAGGAAGGGTTTCGACTAACGCCGAACGACTAACGGTTAACGACTAATTTTCATAAAAATGAAACGGTCGGTTAAAGTATCAAACGCGATCAGAAGCACCGCACCTCCCATTCTTTAATGGCGATGTCTGTCTTCCAATATTCGTAAACTGGTGATTGTGTGTTTCTAGCCTCCTACACCCGACATGTGCTTTTCCAATGGTGCAATCTGGAGTTCCGGCATGTAATATCTTAGATACGCGCAGACTCTCGATCTCTTATACCAGTTATGATATGGCGCCTGTTCAAGCGTTCACACTACGAGCACATGGCGCCTCTGTCACAGCTATTGGCTCAAGTGATGACCCCTCCCCATCTATTGCTTCGGGAGATTCCGAAGGATGGGTTGTCTGGTGGGATATTAGCATCAAAAGACCCATCTTAAAATGGCGAGCCCATACTAATAATGTGATCACTATACAATTTATCGAAGCAAACAAGCTCCTAACTCAAGGAAGAGACTCCTCAGTTAAAATCTGGCACCTATCTAAGAGTGCCACAGGGGACTTCAGTCCCCTCTTTGAGTTGCCCGTCAATTCGCTAAACTTCTGCAATGTTGTATTTTACGAATCGTATCTTTTCACACCAGCCACGGTTGATTCCAACAATTTTGATATGTATCAAATCATGAATATAGCGGAAGAAAGCTCACTTTCTCGACTACTTTCCAATTTCGATGTTTATGATTTTTACAATAGGCTGGATGAGGTTATTGATATACCTCCACCTTCATCCGATGCGTCTCGCTCGGGTTTTGGCATAATCATGAAATTAGTTTATATTGAAGAAGAAAGCATTTTGGTTCTAGGTTATGAATCGGGCCGTGTTATATGCTTGAATATAGAACCTCAGGTTGGTGCGGTAACTTCAACAAATGGAGCTAAAACAATTATTAATAATGATGCAAAAGTGACCTTGCGCTATTCAGACTCATCGCACTCCCCAAATCCAATCATCTCTTTATGTTATCATGAGGGTCGTATCATCTCAGGTTCGACAAACAAGAAAATAGTGCTTCATGATTATAAAACGGGTTCCACAGAAACAAAAAAACTTGCCCACGCGGGTATTCAAACAATTCTGTCATTTCAGAATTCCCTTGTCATCGGTTACTGGAATGGTATAGTCCAGGGAGTCCAACTAAACTCAAGCGAACTTTTGTTTGAATTCAAGAGGGACACTCCTCGTATCAGTCCGGTCTCGTCAGCGACCTCTCCACTCGATGGGACACCTCACGAAGTGCGGAGTGCGCTTCGCTTGACGAGTACTCATATCTTGCATAGTCGATTACAAACTTCTGCCAAATTGTCCTACAAACAGTTGGTGAAGACGAAACGTGGAACTAATTCTGAGGGTAAATCTATACTCGTCGGATATGAAGATGGTACCGTCGTTGTATTTAAATAGCATTTCCTATCATTCGTTTCCGATGTGGTTTTTACAATTATTGCAAGACACAATTGTATATCTAATATGGATATAAAGAGAAAATGAGGAAATTCCAAATTGCATGAACCAAGTCACCTATATTACACCTAACTATAGAGAAAATAAATTTCGAAGGTATAACTTTTTTTTTAATTTTTAATTTTTTGCTTTTTTATATTAGCTTTTGATCCAAATGGTTACTATCCTTAATTCCCAAAATCAATAAGAATAAATGTAAAGGAAACAAACGCAACTTCGACAAAATGTTGATGACAAAATGTAGGCAACTGTGTAAGAATCTCACAAGGAAATTTTAGCAAAAAGCAAGAATTTCAACCTTTAATCAATACTTCTCATTAGAGTCACCGTAACTGTCATATATCATAACCGATTCCTTGGCATCGCAAGAGGCAACCGGGATAATTAATGTCTAAAATAAATAATCAATGCACTAACAGCTAAAAAGAACTTCTGGACTTGCGTCCGATAAACCCATTAAGACATTTTTCAAACTGTCATGAATTAAGTGTTTAATGCTAAGTTCAAGTTATTGGGATCAAATACTTGTGAGTTTCTTTTGTTATTGTATGATCTTCTGTTGAATTTTTTATTGTTGTTATTGTTAACGTTTCCATTAGTATTTTGGTAGTTGTTATTTTGGTGTCCTTGATGATAGTTCCCGTTATTGTAATGATGTTGTGGGTTGAAGTTGTTAGTGTTGCTACTGTTCCTAAAGGACCTACCGGTGTTATGGAATTGTTGTGGATGAGCTTGTTGGCCATTGTATGTTGCATATGGGTTGAACTGGTAGTTCGGGTTGACGTCATACGCCCCATCGTTATTGACATGTGTAGGAGGAGTAGGTGTGCGAGATTTGTTATCGTAAAAAGCTCCATTCTTTTGATATTGGTTGTAAGGTGCTTGTTGCTGGCCATGATTTTGTCCTTGTCCTTGTCCTTGCCCTTGTCCTTGTCCTTGTTGGCTCGAATTAGGTGGCATGTTTGGCCTCTTTGGTAAACTTATTTGAGTTGGCGTAGTGGGTGAATTTAACGAAGAAAAATCGGGACCGCTCTTCGAATCAAACCTAAGAGAGTTTCTCTTATTCTTCCTTCTCTTAGACTGAATTGTGTTATTTCTAGAAATAGATGAACTCTTATTGTGACTGACAAGGCGATTTGGTGTGTTGTTAGTGTTATTTTCATTGTTTGAAGGAGAATTAGCCAAATCGGGTGAGTTTATCAAAGTTGCCTCTTCATCAAAAGAGCAGTTTAATAAGGCATCATTAGATTCGTTCAAGAGCTCTTCTAAATCGACGTCCACTTTTTCACGTTGTAATATCTTCGCTTGCAAGTCAGGGTGCTTAGTAAGTAAAGCTTGAATTGTATCAACACTTTCTTGGAGGATTGTTCTCGACTCTTGTCCATGAAGTTTGGAAGTTTTTGCCAATTTTGATAAAAGTTCCAAAATTGCCTTGTTCTTGTGAACATAAAGATTATCCATGGTCTTTCTTTTGTTTGTCAAACTATCCAAGAGAGTGTCTACATCCTTATCATTGCTGCTCAACTTCTGTGATAATGTCTCAAACCTTTGGTTATTGTCTGTTTTATAACCTTCAAACTGGTTGGTCAAAGTGTTTAACTCCTTTTGGTAATGTCTCTTGTATTCCACTTGGGAAGCAATTAAAGCATCATAAGCTATCTTTAACCTTTCATATTCTGCAGTCGATGAGGCAGAGGACTCCTGCAAGTTATCACATCTGATCTTCAAGTTTTTATTGCTCAACTGCAAAGACTCATTTGACGAGGATAATTCGTTGTATTGGTCCTCCAAGTCAGCGATTCTGCGCTCCTTCCTCTTCAACAATGCGTTTATCATATCATTTTCATGCTTGGCATTAGCCAATTGGTCAACAAAAGACTCGTTCTTCTTAGTAAGAAGCACGGACTTCTTTTTGTAATCCTCACTCGAGATCTTGATTGAATCTAACTCGTTCTTCAAGCTATCTATTTGCGAATGTAACGAGTCGATCACACGGGTTGTCCCCTTGTGCTTAACTGGACTATTCTCTTCCATCTTGTAGATTATTAGTTATTGCCTGGATGTTAGTAAAGTCAAAAAGTTGTGGTCTAGAACCCAAATTAACCTATGTTTTCCGGTTCCGATATCCTGAATATCCAATATCTTGATCTTGGGTCAAACCTTAGAACTTTATAAGCTATTACTGGTTCCTTCTAGGCATGAGGGCCCCTTTTTAGCTCTGAATCATCGTCGAGATTCGTTGGATCATTTGGCATCTATTTTCTGGCCAGCGAATCAATAAAGCTGGTCTAGACCACCACCAGTTCGATTAAGATATCTCACGATATCTCTAATCAAAGTAGTACCAATCTTTGTCGTGATTACTTACCACCTTGAGCCACTCTCGCCACTTGAGTATATAAAGCTAGAATCAACTATCTTGGTGGAAGTTGGGGAAAATTTTTAGACGGTGACATTTGTGTTTATCACTGGGAAAAAAATGTAAACACTGCGACATTACTATATTCACGTGAGAAATCTATTGTGTGCCGTTTGTGCCTTACTACAGAATTATTACATTGCCTTGGACCCATAAAACTTACCTTAATGATGTCATCTCTCGGGAAAATCTCATAAATAAACTTTGGTCTTGAGAGTCATCGGTAGTCAAGTGACGGTGGTGCACTTTTAGCCACCATGATGTGATCATTAAATCGGAATAGGCGCGTGAGTTTTATTGTCAGGAGCACCGATCACACAGTTACTCCAAATAATCGTAAAGAAACGAGTTGAGTAACCGATTGCAGTTTTGTAAGGCAAGAACAGTTTCAAAACGTTCCGCTATGAATTTACCCAGTTAGCTAGTAACAACCTCCTTACGTGTTAGATTTTCAGTCGCATAAGCGATCCGCTCCCCTTGCATATTAAACAATCTGCAAAAAATGATTCTGCCCAGGATCGAACTGGGGACGTTCTGCGTGTTAAGCAGATGCCATAACCGACTAGACCACAGAACCATTTCTTGGTAGTAGAGTGTTCAAGGGTAATGACTATGAGCTAATTCCTTAGTGACTATTTCCTCAATAGATTTCGGCCCACAGAAGGAGAAAATAACAGGCTTCCAGAGTACTTTACTACAGCTTGAAAAATTAAATATAGATATACGCTTGATAAGAGCTTCGGTTTTCATTCGTGTCTATTAATGGATTTATCGCCTCAACACCACCGATCTCAATGGTGACAATGTGTGACACTATCTCAAACTTAAGGAAATAAATTCCCAATACTGGAGACTACATAAAAAATGAACTAATATAACAAAAATACAGACATCATGACAACATCGTAAACTCCCTGAATGATTTGAAAATGAAAACATTTTCAATTTCAAACAAATCCGGTCCACAAACAGACAAAAATTCTTGACTTGAACTACGGACTGGAAAGGATATTTCTGGTTAAGCATCTCTATTCAAAACTATTATCTCCCGTTTTATACCACTTCCTCTGATTGAGGACTCGCCTTTCAGCGACCTGTCCTGTATCGAGTATACAATCGAGTATACAATCGAGTATACAATCGAGTATATAAGTTATGTGCAGGTCGATGAAGGTCTATACGACGCCTGCGTTCGACAAATTGTAACCTTTAACTAATGTCACTCCTTAAGAAAGCCAAGGTGGCCTTGATCACGGGAACAACGTCCAATCTAGGTTTGAACATTGGATATCGTATTCTCGAACAAATTCCTGCAGAAGAGGATTTAACCATAATTGTTACGTCCAGAACCTTACCAAGAGTAAACGATGCTATCAAGGATTTGAAGAAATACGCCGAATCAAAAAACTTGCGCAAGGGCCAACTAGAGTTCGACTATGTTCTCCTTGACTTTTCAAACATGATTTCCATATTGTCGGCATACCATGAATTGACAAAAAGATATAATCATATTGACTATTTGTTTGCTAATTCAGCACATGCTGTGAATGCTGGAATTAACTGGCCAGAGGCATTCTATACTCTCATCACCAATTTTTCCGTTGCAGTCAAGGAGACCCCGTACAGAAAGCAAAAGGTAGGAGTTATGTCTTCTGACGGAATGGGGGTAATGTTTCAATCCAATGTATTTGGGCCATACTATCTTGTTCACAAATTAAGCAAATTGTTAAAAGGGGGACGGGTCATCTGGATCCTGTCTGTTTTGGCAGACGCCAAATTCTTTTCCTTTGACGATATGCAGTTATTGAAAACCCATGTACCATATGAGGGGTCGAAGCGGATGATTGATTTAATTCAAGTTGGAAGCTATAAGAAGCGCAGCGACTTGGGAATTAAACAATACGTCGCACAGCCAGGTATTTTCATTTCTTATTCATTTTTTGTTTATTTAAACTACGTAACATATTACGGTATGTTGGCGATGTTCTATGTTGCTAGGTATTTCGGTTCAACTTGTCACAATATCTCGGGTTACGCAGCCGCCAATGCTCCAGTGAAATGTGCCCTTGCAAACGAGCCTCCAGAGGCCAAAATCGGACTGGCTACCACTAGATCGGGTCAAGAATTTATCGTGAGAGACGAAATTGATCCTACGGGGGCCGAAGATGTTGTAGCCTACTTAGACAACTTAGCAGACGAGTGGGATGAAAAATTTAAGGATCAAATAGTCGAAACTAGGCAACCTTGAGAGAGATAAGACAGGATGGGTTAATTTGATAACACTTACTATGAAACACCCGACTCAACCAACAGAATGTAGTCTACTGTTGTGAGCGTCATGAATATTACGCTATATTACGCCTATTCATAGCCGTTCTATTGTATCCCTCCCTGAACACAGACACGGTACCGCAACATTCTCAGGAACCCGGGCAAATACAATAGGGAAATTTCCTATCATCACAGTAGATCAAAAAATATCAACAATCGCACCGCTCGCAACCAGTGGTTTGGCACCAAAAAAATAGCTCCACCAGTATTGCCTTAATGGGTTTGACATCGCCAAGTCATCTTACGAAATATAATAACCCGGATAGTTCGGTACGTCATTGATGTCACTGTCGCCAATAAAGGCAAGTTCAGGATGTTGTGGTGTCTATTTTTCTGATTAGCCGAGCAAAACCTTAGTCGTGGTTACGAGCGTCATGAACGCGCGAAGCCTTTGTTGCACATCGTATTTCAATATTGTTTCAGTTTGGCATTCTCGGCAAGTTTATTGTTTATTAAATATACTCCATCCGCTAATCTTCCAGTATGCGTTACTTATATAAAAATTAGTTGCACCCCGAGTCCTATCTTTCATTAGTCGTTCGTTCGTCGAATTTCTATAGCTACATCCAACCCAGATCTCCAAACAATATCACGCCAGACCAATTCAGAAATAGCGACGGTAAACAAATCCTCTTCATAAGATACCGGGGAAAAATATCACCCTCACCATTTGCAAACAAATATCTGTATTTTGACAAGAATAGTCTTGGTTTCTTTCCTATGCTGAGCGTATCCTCTGGTTCAACTATGCGTACATTGCATGAGTCAAAAGTAGCCCTTATTGTGGGGGCTACCTCCAAATTAGGATTGAATATTTGCTATCGAATTCTTGATGAAATTCCTGAAAATGTGGACTTAACATTCATAGTAACCTCGAGAACATTGAAAGGAACTCAGGATGCCATTCATGCTATAGAGAATCACGCTCTTAAAATTCATAGAAGAAGTGGAAAACTCGAATTTGATTATCTCGTGCTCGACTTTCTTGAGTTGCAATCCGTGGCAAATGCAAGCCAAGAATTGACCAAAAGTTATAGAAAAATAGACTATCTTTTCATAAATAGCTCGCATACAGTTGATACAGAGATCAATTATTGGAATATGATGTGGGAGACTCTTCGCAATCCAATAGAAGCTGTGAAATTCCCAACATACCGCACCCAAAATGTGGGTGTCATGTCAGACGATGGAATGGGCATGGTATTTCAGGCTAATGTGTTTGGACCATACTACTTTGTCCACAGTATCAAATGGCTATTGCAGGACGGTGGCCGTATAGTATGGATATCGTACCCCATGTCGGAACTTGATTACGTATCTTTTGATGATTTACAATTGATAAAGTCATCATCGCCTTATGAGGGGTCCAAGAGATTAATTGATTTAATGCATTTTGGATCTTATGAACCTTTGAAAAAACTTGACATCCAGCAGTATTTGGTTCATCCAGGAATATTCGTCAAATATTCATTCCAAACTTACTTGAGTCTGATCCAGTACTATATTCTATTTATTGTATTTTTCCTTGCAAGACTCTTTGGATCCAGTATTCACGTTGGGTCGGGTTATGCAGCTGCTAATGCCCCTGTCCATTGTGCATTACAAGGTGAAAAATCAAACGTGAAAATAGGTTCCGCAAGCACAGCTTGGGGCAACCAATATTTGACTGACACTGAAGTATATTCTGTAGGGTCAATCGAAGTGATGGTGTTCCTCAACCAACTATGTCTCAAATGGGACAATCACTTTGAGATGAATTCGGAAAAGAAGGAGTAATGATAGATTAATAGGTACGAATGTAATGGGTTTCAGTATGCCGTGTAGTTCACAATTTATTTTCTAAACAGTTGCATCCACATCCACTTGGGCATTCGGTATAATTGTCCTCTTGATTTGTCCACCATTCGGATGCACAATCTGTATGTAACACATGTTCACACAGAGTACATACAACAAGATTTTTCGTAACCATTTGATTGCATAATACGCAATACTTTAAAGTGTTCCTTCTCCAGGTGTTCCAGGAGTTGTTTCTTGATGTCGTGATCAGTGTGACTGAACTTATAAACAACTGGTTATGGATTTGTCTGCGTTTAGAACGAATACCGAAAACACATCTATGAACATCAAAAGGAGATTCATAGTCTGTTATTTTCTTATCGTCAGTGTCTGGATAATTAAATTTCAAAATTTTAATTCGATTGATTGGAAGATCCCACGAATAAAGCATGTCAGCATACTGCTCTCGATAACTTTTGAGTTTTTCATCATTCTGAGAGTGCAATAAAGGTGCTGAATAGACGTCATCAAATATGTCAAGGTCATCCGTATTATACATATCAATAGAAATCAGAGGCGGAACCCCAATTCTACTCTTGGTTATTTGTTTCCCATTCTTCAGATACGGATTTCTTTTCTTCTCGTTGCCTCGATTTCTAGAAACTTTCAGTATTGGAGTCAATAATTTAGACTGTGCATATTCCGTTGGAGTAACTCTCTCGCTGAAAGGGGTATACGAATTGTTCGGTTGAATATTTTTCTTGCTGATACCGTATCTTTCTGGAGGGCTCTCCTTCACACTGGCAACTTCCATTGAAGAGGAGTATGATCGAGCATACAGAATTCCGAATAGCAGCTGTTGATCCTTCCTCAATACCAGGACGGAAGAATCTCTATGATCAGAGTGTATGTAAGTGTGAATTTTATTGTCTGCAGAGTAAGATTCGTGAATTGATGGCTCCAGCTGCTCATTAGACACTGAATATATCCGTTGCTGCTGAACCTCATTAAATTTTCTCACATCGACTACCGAGGGTGGAAGTGGTAGCACTTGGTAGGGTGTATGAATAGGAACATTGAACAAATCAGAATTCTTTTTCACGTTTGCCGTGTTTTCGTATAGTATGCACGACATCATGGCTAGCATCTGAATGTTTCCCCTCCTCTCGAAATAATCAAATATTTCATTCACAAGCCAGGCATGACCAAAAGGATGGGTTCCCCAGTAAAACCTGTAACTACGACTCATGCGTTTAGCTGCTTCAGAATTTTCAACGAGCCGAGAAATAACTTCCGAATATCTATTTTCTTCAAGTGGATCTAAATGGGAAGGAAAATACCCTAGATTCATATCGTTTTGTTGAACTTCCTTGACCAAAACCATCTCCAAAATCTTCCATACATCACTGATTTCATTCAAGCCATGCATAAGGGCTATATTGCTATTGTATCTAGCCAAAAATTCAGGTGAGTCACCAAGAACTCTATATTCACGTCCCAACTCATATTTATCAGGAATCAAGTGACTAAAATCGAAAATCCCGACTATGTTCCTGTTTTTTCTATTTCTATCCCTCTTCTTTTTCAGGACACTATTTTCACCCGGAAGAGAAGTCTTGTAATTTGAGGCAGTCCCTCCACGGCTAGTAAGTTTTTTGAGAGAATCGTCTCCTCGGCTCACATACCTATTCCCCAACCCTACAGCAGTTTTGAAGAGGCCTGGAATTCTGGCTCTAGCCCCAGCTTCATCCCTTAGCATTTCGTCCCAATCATTAGTAAAACTTTCATCGGATGACGCAGAGTTCGAGTCTTCAGTGTCAGAGGTAGAACTATGCGAACTGGAATCAACACCTTCAGAATCTTCGCCTTCAGATTCTGTAGTATTACGATGATTATGATGGTGGTGGTGATGGTGGTGACTATGAGAGCTTACGCTAAAGCCTCCCTCTGAGAATTTGAAAATGTTAAACTTTTGTCGAGCTTTCGATTGATCGTCTTCGTTTTCTTTGGGTATGAAAAAACAAACCAACTGACCTGTTGGTGACCACACTGCACCACATCCCTTAGGAACGGGTGTCGAGTCGAAGAATGTCTTCTTGGCACCCAGATTGTCAATCTGTTGGTAATTGTCCTTTAAAGCAGGCAACGAATTAGCACTATTTATATAGTCAGCATCATTATTTATGGGAGGAATAAGATCGTTAAACTCTGCATCTTCTTCTCCTGAAGAGTCGTCTTTCATATTATCTTCGAAATCTGGTTGCTGATTGATCAAATCATCTGCCCAACCCTCATTTCCAATTTCAATAAAACCTTCACCTTCAACACAGTCATCGTTAACGTCCCTTTGAGTTTCAGTTATTAAATCTTCACTTAATTCAATTTTGTCTCCCATTAGGTATCTAAGGCATGGTTCTAAACAGAATCGTTTGAATCTGTTCGTGTAGAATTGCGAAATTTCGCTCAAATGTTTTAGCATTTCTGATCTTAAAGAAGACGTCAATTCATATGTCTCTTCAATATCAAACTTGACCAAATTCATCTTTTGGAATTTAGCAAACTTTTTACTTGCAGTGTTGACATCGGATGTAACTTCTTCTAAATATGGGTAGTCCTTTGGGAAATTGATCACTAGTCTAATGAATATAAGTTGCTCTTGAGTAGCATCGTCGCTCCCACTCGAAGCCAAGTTAGTATTACTTATGTTATTGTTCTTTTCAGTTCGAGTTCCTTCCTCATTGGGATTATCATTAATAATAGTGCTTGTATTTACCAAACTTGCTCTATTACTTTTGTCAGCTTGTTCTGTCCCTTGAGGTGGGCTATCTTCTTCCTTCGTTTCTTGGTCGCTTTCAATCTTTGTTTTCTCAATAATTGGTACTGGACCTCTCAAACTTATAACCAATTCACCCGTTGACACAGAAATTTTCTCGAACCGAACTTTCGGAAATTTGTGGCCCACTGTACTGACTTCTTCACCCAAATTTGACGGATTGTCATCATCTTCGGGATTATTATTTTCTTTCTTGCTGTTCTGTTCTGTTCTGCGCCCCATACGCACACCAGATATCCAATCCAAATGATTCAATTGGTACAAATGATTAGAGTTATGAAGGTGCTTTTTAGTGATTTGGTAAAATGCTTGGGACGATAATTCATCTCCATTATTTCGCCTCTTTATATCTTCAATAGTCACTGCAGGCTCGATGCAATATGTATGGTAGCTGTACGTTATGGGGGTTTTTGTTTGCCCAATCTCATTAGGAGTTGAAGCCCTTATGTCATCATCCAGATCTTCATCTTTAAAAAGTGAAAGTAGCTTACTGTAAGAAGGATTGTAATTAACCAGTTTGTAAAGGTTCTCTTCATGTGGCCATAATTTCAAATCATAATCATGCGAGGACCAAGACACTAATTGATAATCTTTCCATTTTGTCTTTGATTCAAACCCTTCGTAACATTCATGTCTTGTTCTCCAAAGAAAATCCTTTATAAGGCCTTTGTGCCCTTTGAACTCATATATAGAATCCCCATTCATAATCTGAGTTGTGTTTGTTTCCAAGGATTTTTGGTATGCCGAATCATAATTAACAATATGAATTGAATCACCACCACCTCTCAAAGGCATAATCCCACACGCTTTATCAGATCCAAAAGGAAGGTTCCTCGCTCTAGCTACCGGAAAGTCCGTTTTGATAACAACAGAGGGGCGTAAGGGGGACTCGTTTTCAGTACTATCAAAAAAATTAAAACTTTCGGCATATTCTTTGGCCCCTGTCGTTTTCAAATTCCAAAATTTGACAGTATTATCATTTGAACATGTAATTATATTTCCTGACCCATTACTAAAGTCCAATCCATTGATTTTACCATTATGTGCTTTTGTGACTTTTATTAAAGGTAAGGAGCCTTTCCTGGAGTCCCAAATATAGAAGGCATTATCGTGACTCGAGGCTATTTGGAAAGGGTTTTCATGATTCCATTTTACTTGGGTGGTTCCTGCTCTCCATTCTGCCCATTGTGCTACTGGTTTACGAGGGGACCTCATATCCCAGCTCATAATAAATGTATCAATAGAGCATGTTGCCAATACTTCTGGATTAGAAGGATGAAAATTAATATCTGTGATAGCACGGTCATGTCCATGAAGTACGTTAACAATAGCATTACTGGATGGTCTTGCCAAGTCCCAGAGTAATGCCTTTTGGTTTGAAGTTGATATGCACCAAGATGGCTTAACATGGTTTGGAGACCATTGAACGTCTGCTACTTCCCAAGAGGTGATATGATGGAGCCACCTTGGAGTTGTGAAGGGATCGTCAAGGTCAATAATGAATAGACCACGACGACCGGCTAATACTGCATCTCTCCCATTGGGAGATAGTGACATGGCACCAACTGCACCGTCAACTCTCAACAGAAGCGAATTTCCGAATGTTGTGGACTCTTGTGGATTCTGGAGCTTCATCTTTCATATGGACAATGCATTTGAATTCGTGTAGAGAATGGAATTTTGCTTGCAAATATTTCAATTCAAGATAAAATGTGGAGGATTGGACCAGATTGACCTTATATGGTGGATAAGGGTAGTATTCTTTCGGCTTGCTTGCAGCCTAACTAATTCTATAGTCCTCAGTGCTATCTATAGGCATACATGCAAGGTAATGAAAACTGGTTGACGCGCGACCCCGCTATAGAAAGTCTTCATATTCGTTGAACCACCTAAAGTATTATAGCAAGCATGAGTGAGGAGAATCAGATTAATGATGAAGAGTTAGAGGACGAATTCGATGACTCTGAGAATGTGAATACTATCAACTCAAATCCAGATAGCAATCAAGCAGAATCGGAGGCACTGGAGAAAGGTAAACCAAATGCTCCAGCCAATACAGCCACGGCTCCTATAATTCCTGATATTCCTGAGCTCACAAGGAAAGATAAAACGCTTCAGGAAGTCCTTAATTTGATGGACGGGGATTTCGCTCCTATTATTCCTGATGCTGTGACAGATTACTATTTGGCCAAAAATGGGTTCGAATCCTCCAACGTAAAAATCAAGAGATTGCTTGCGTTGGCTACTCAAAAGTTTATCACAGATATAACCCAAGATGCTTACGAGTATTCGAGAATCAGAAATCAATCTGCTGTTTACAACTCGGCCAATCCACAAGTTAGAGCCAAACTTTTATTACAAGGTCAACAGTTTGCCAATCAACAGCTGATTACTGGAGCAGGTTCTGGTGCTGGTACTGGTATTGATGGCCAAGCAGAACATCAACAGCCTTCTCACTCTGGTAGCAATGCTGGAAACCAACAAGGCAAAATCGTGTTGACAATGCAGGACTTGAGCAGTGCTTTAAGTGAGTACGGTGTCAACACTTCAAGACCAGACTTCTACAGGTAATAGTGTAACATATGATGGGAAACCATCCCTCTGTATAGATAGCGTAAATGAATATTGCAGGATTAGTTATGAGTATTTTTATTTTTATTGAATGTGTTTTATATTCGACTGGTGAATTAGCCAAATCTTAACTATCGATGCGTACATTATGATCGTAGAATATGCTACAAGAGTGGGGCTATTTACATACCGCCGAGACCTCCCATTCCCCCTCCAAATTGACTCATTAATTTCTGCATCATTCCAGGGTTCTGCATCATCTGTTGCGCTTGTTGCATCATTTGAGGGTTCAGCCTCATCATTTGCTGTGCTTGTTGAATCATTTGAGGGTTGTTCATCATAGATGCCATGTCAGGCATACCACCGCCTCCCCCACCCATCATGTTCATGGCCTGTTGCATGAAGTTAGGGTTAGATTGTGCTTGTTGCATCATTCTTGCCATTTGTGGATTGTTAGCCATACCTCCTGGGGCACCACCTTGAGCTGCCATTGCAGTCTTGGCCATTGAACCCATCATTCTATGCTGTTGTAACACCATCTCGATTTCTGCGGCGGCACATCCAGATCCTTGAGCAATTCTAATTATTCTTGAAGGCTCTTTGGTGAAGATTCTTCCGTCACTATCCAATTCCTTTTGGGTCATAGAGTCCATGATGTAGATCATATTCTTTATCTTCTTCGATGTTTCTTCCTCCCCGACTTGAGACATAATATTGGAGAGTCCAGGGATCATCGATGCAATATTGGTTAAAGGACCCATCTTGAGGAAGTTGTTCATCTGATTTTGAAGATCTCTAAGAGTGAACTTACCTTCTTTGATATTATCCATGGTTTGTTTATGGCCCTCGTCATTCTGCAAGTCCAAAGACTGGACATGTTCAATTAATGATTGTATGTCTCCAATTCCTAAAAGTTTGGATATGAAAGCAGTAGGTTTGAAAGTTTCAAAGTCATTAACGTGTTCACCGGTACCAATGAATACGATAGGAGTACGGGTTGCTGCTACCGCAGAAATGGCACCACCACCTTTTGCATGACCATCCATTTTGGTCAAGATAATGGAACCGAAATCAGAACTTTCCTTGAATGCCTTTGCTTGAGGTTCAGCCGCTTGACCAATAGACCCATCCATAACCATAATAGTTTGGGTGGGTTTGATGGTTTCGGATATTTGAACCATTTCATCGAAAAGGGATTGTTCTTGTCTATGTCTACCAGATGTATCAACGATGATAATATCAAACTTTTCTGCTTTGAAAGTGGAAACACCTTTGTATGCAATTTCCACTGGATCAGTGAGATAATAGTTACCATAGAATGGAATATTGGACTTAATTGCGTTTTGTTTCAATTGATCAAAAGCACCTGCTCTGAATGTATCGGCACAAACAAGACCGACCTTATAGCCTCTCTTTTTGTACCAAACAGCCAATTTAGTACAGGAAGTAGTTTTACCGGCACCTTGAAGACCAACAAGCATAATAACATGAGAGTTCGCTGCGATGGACTTGACCACTTTTTTGCCATGAATGACTTTAGTGGGTTGATTCTTGGTATGGCTGATCTTTTTTGGTTTTGGTGGCTCTTCGTGGGAATCAACGAGAGCACACAATTCATCGTAAATAATCTTTTGAAGCTTTTTACGCTTATTTGCAGATGTTTCATTATCCTTCAAGTCAGTCTTCACTTTGTTTTTGATGTTATCTCTCAATTTGACCACAAGTTTGATATTCACATCTGACTCGAGAAGTGCAGTGCATATATTTTTCACCATAGAGTTGATCTCTTCCTCAGAAGCAGAATCGACGGAGGAGAGTGCCCCTCTCAACCGTGATCCCAAATCTGCCAACACCATTTTGTCTGAGTGTACGGGCCTTGTTGAGCTAGTCACTTGATAACGTCACAGTTGTTGGAAAATTTTCGAGACACTACCAGTGATCCGGACACGACCACTCAAGATAAGGCAAATAATGTGGAGAAGGTAAACTTTACAAAACGAAGACTAAAGAAAGATCATTCTGACGATTCTTCTCAAAGTTTCACATTAGGTAATATGCCAATAATTTTTTACTCTTTACCGTCATCGCAGTTGAATATTGCGAGCATTAATTAATCAACGATTGTTCTCCGCACAGTAATACTAAGAGCGCACTGATCATAGAACATAACCTCATATTAACCCACATTCGGAAAATGAACTCGGTCAGGGTAGTTATCGGTACTTTTCAGAATTTAAGTATGGCTCATAAGTAACTGTGGCATAATCATCATCAGTTGAGAAAAGATGCGCTTCTCTTAGAATTGACGTATCTGACCTATTTGAATTGGCACGTTATCTCTGAAATTAGCCACAAAACACAGAAACTTAAGGTCACGTTCTTGCATTTTGTCTGGTTGTATTATGAAATTTTACAGCCAAAAAATTGTGGTTCAAACTACGTCACTTAAAAAAAACAATTGGTATCATTTATTTAGATATGCAAAAAACCATAATAATCATGTCGAAGTGAATAAATGCAAGAGCATTGGAATGAACAGATTCTGTTTCAAATTCCAATAATATCAGCGAAGCAAAACCAACTGGTCTATAAGATTTAATTCCTGTTCCAAGCTTTGTTTACGGCAAAGAGGTTCGGCTTCAGGATCGTAGAGATCGAAATCCAAGTAAAAAGCAGGGGTCTTTCTTTTGAGGCTTTTGGGTTGTAGTTTCAGCCTCTCACTTGGCCTTTGGCTGGGTAAAATCGGAACTGCGCCATTCACATTGACGGGGGAAATGGCCACATTATTGGTAGGACAACGGACAACTGATTCCTGGTTAGGCAAAAGATCCATGTTGATACAGTCGTAGTTGAACTTGCGTGGTAATGATGATTGTGGAAGATATTGATCGCATGATGGTCTTCTTTGGCTTTCGGGCAGAGGCGAAGCCAACGATGAGCCATGAGCAAACATCTTCTCTATGTCTTTTATGCTTTTAGAGAAGATTTGACTTTCCAACTTTAACCTCTTGAGTGATTTATGAGAAGAAGCGGTAGTTAGCGAGGTCCCAGTACTCAAGGAACTAGTATACATCGACGACACATCTTCTGAGGACCGTTTCATGTTCTGTGGCACACTCGTTTTATGGATATTAACGTGAGAACAAGTAATGAAGAAATATATGAAAGTATGGCAAACTCACCAGTAGTTTACCAAGAAGAAGAAGAAGAATCGAATAACCAATTTGAAAATTCCAACTAGTCTTGGAACATGGCAACTATGCACTATATTAAGGACGTGTATTAAACGGCGAGTAAAAAAAAAAAAAAAAAGAAATATGAAGCGCAAAAAAAAAATAAAACATGAATAAAAAA